>CAJDSM010029149.1:3649-14905 GCA_903981925.1 Ostrea lurida
AGAGACATACACACCATATGCAGGTGTGGATGGAATGTTACTATATGATTATGGAAAGGACTGAAGTCCTATGTCATACAATTGAGTCGTTAATTTGCATGCTCAATATATATCAACGTTTCCCTGTTTTTAAATTCTATTTTTCCAAACCCTTATACAGAAAAGGTCAAGATGACGAGCATTTATCAATCTCAAACCGAATATATTACACGAATTTGGCAAACAAGGACCCCTGGATGCACCAGAGGTGGGATCAGGTGCCTAGGGTGAATAAGCATACCCTGATGAGTGTCTAGAAGGAATAAGCATACCCTGACGATTTGTCACATCCCCTATGAGCCCGTTGTCTTGATAACCAGCTTCTCCATCGTCAACTTCCCCTATTTATGTAGCAATATTCCATCATCACCTGGATATGGTGTTATCTCTCTCAACTTATTCGATATTCAAGAGCTTGTTCTGTGGATGATCAGTTTTTAAATCTGGCTACTTACAAACAAGTTGTTATTGCAGGAGTTTCAACAGTCACGTTTAAAACCAGCATTTTGCAAATTGTATGGTCGTTACAATGATTTAGTCTTCCTGTATGGCCGGCCATTAGGTAAAATGTTGTCTGATGTGTTTTGCAACAATTGTTAAGCCCTTTTTTATACAATGGTTTGACTACAGATTACTTTATTTACTTGATCAAGACTATAGGGTCACGGCAGGTGTAACCTATCAACAGGGGATGCTTACGCCTATCTTTAGTGTGTCCAGGGGTCCGTGTTTGTCCGATTCTTGTTTTGTATTCTATTTGGACTTACGAGATTGATCACTGTTCGTTATCCTTGTTTTACATGAGATGAAGTTTACTCAATGTGACGACCAATATTACTGTATATTATTATGTAGTCAGAAGAACAAAATAGATTGTGAAGATCTGATATATATTGTGTCGAAGCTTTATATAATCTGATTTCGGAAATTTATAGTGTGACGTTTTGGGTTTAGCCAATATAGTTCGGATGTGGTCACGTGACAATAGGGTATATAAAGCCCGCGCTCTAAAGCAAATCATTCCAGTATCGGTTTGCAGAGCAAAGAAGACGTTTCTTAAGTTAAAAAGTAATTGCAGTATCTATTAAGGAAAGACAACCAAAGAGTCAGCTTACAAAAGTGCGGTTGACCTTTACTGTTCCAGTAAGGGTCTGATTTGCAATTAAAAAGCATGGCAAAGTAGTTCGTGTGTTGGAGTGGTTTGCCACTCAGAGGCTAGCCAGTGATAAGAGGTTAGCCACCAAGCAGAGTATTCCGTCTTCCTGACCTGTCTGGCCGACCAAAAGCCTGTTGTGTGCAGTGTGTCTGCCTGAAATAAGGCTTGCCCAGTGTACATAGCAGTGGATAGGCTATCTCTTATACTGTGTGTCCTGAATAAGGCTGCACCCCCTGATAAACGGCAGTCCGAGGTTGAGCCAGTGTAAAGGCTACCCATTTAGTCTACCCATTGCCAATCACCTCAAATCATTTAGATTTTTATGTGATTCTATAATTCAAATTAATAGTGATTATCCAACCTTAGATAAGGTTAGGCTATACTTTTTTGGTATATATTTGCGGCCTTCGTTTGAAATATCATTTGGCTAACATTTTAGAGGAAAATAGTTATATATATTAATAGTCATCCCCCAAACCCTTTGAGATTTGAACAAGGTACAGCCCTTGGTAGTGCTTTACGTTTAGATAATACGTTACAATATGTGATCAATCTCGTTAATCAAAAACAGAAAACAAAGCAAGGCATACATGGAACCCCTTGAACACACTAGAAAGTAGACTATAAGATATTACTTAGATCTGTGGTTTAAGGGATTAACTTTTATCCATTTTTATAAAGAAATATAGTGTTAATTTCAAACGCATCTTGTATTGAAACACTTCCGTTCATCAAATTTGAACAAATATCTCTGTAATCCGTCGTTAATCGATTTTGAGGTTGAAATGTTACCACTTTTTAAAAAAATCCTAGGAAGATGGGATGATTTCTTTTTGTATAAACCCTTCCAAAATGATACTATGGGTGCCAAAAATCACCCGTTTCGCTTGATGTGTATAAAAAAAGCGAAGCATTACAGTCATGTGTACCTGGGTGTCGGGTTAGCATGAGTTCGTTAAAGCACTTGCTTCTCACCGCTAGCGTTCCGTTGTTCGATCCTAGTGATCGGCAGTGGTAGTCATGTTGAGAGGGTATGGTGGTCGCCACTCGGAATATGGGTTTCCTCCGGGCACTCCGGTTTCCTCCCACAATAGGACCCCTCCGCCAAAATCTGTGCAAGTCGATTAAATAGCTAGTTTATACCTAATGTTAATTGTTTGATATATATAAGTCCGACTTTCAAAATAAAGCTTATTTTCATTTTCAGTATTCTGATGCCTGAAAGGACAACAAGAATGTCACGTTTAAGAGTAGCCCACTACAACTAAGCTAGTATCTATTATAACACAACGTCACAAGATGGCGATTTAAATTAGGGAATAACTACCTTCTCATTTGTCATTTGCGACCGTTAAATGCTGATTTTAACGGTTGCAAACTGAGTTTTACCGGCGACGCGTGAGCGGTAAAACGGTAAAAACGGTCGCAATCAACAAGATGAAAGTGAGTTATTCCATTCTAATGCATTTGCTTGATGTTTACATTTGTTTGCTATTTTGTTATGAAATGTTTATGCTTGACGTTATGTTTTTTGCGTTCACAGCATTATGACGTCACAATCGAAAAGCTTCCATCTTGTTATGTTTTTGCGTCACGGCTATTATGACGCCACAATCGAAAGCTTCCCATTCTCGTTAACGCTCATTTAACCATCTCAAATCTCAGTGCATTATAACAATCAAAATACGTGTTTTACAAAACAATTGCATTAGAATAGTTTGTGATTTAGCTTGTTTCGATCATTTCGACTGTAATAACTTCATAGTCATTAGGTAAAGCATCGGATTGAAAAACCGCAGGTCCCGAGTTCGAATCCGCCAGGGACTTTTGTTATATTTATTTGCGAGAATTTTTTGAAAATCATGTTTTTCTGTATTCAAAAGTCAATATTTTTCCACCTTTTTCACATGTCTGATTATATTAGGGATGTCAAAATGGGAAATTCTTAGTCGATTATTCGATGGCTTTAGGCGAAGAATATTCGATAATTCGAAAGGTTTTTATTTTACCACTGTCACGGTGATCTTCGTCATGCAATAAATAATCCAGTACAACTTACGTGGTTTTTTAAGTGTATTACCAACAATTATATACACACCAAAAAAAGCATTGAAACTTCAATCAACTTGCTATGTAAGGCACCATATGGTATAACATAAGAACACCTTAGTGTGTATAACTATCGAATTTTAATTAGATGTGTTTATAAACAATTAACACGGAGCTGTATCTCTTAGGTGTAAATTTACCGCCGCTGCTCAATTAACTGTAGAAGTCCTTTTAGATATACCCCAATGACAACGGCTTAGTACAATTAAATTAAGAAAACATGCACAACACGCCGCTTCAACTTAAATGTAAAATTATGGAATTTTGAATACCCCCACCCATGCATTAGAACCACATAGTTAATCATTATCGCTCTGCTCGTGATACCCTTTGTACGGAATCTTTATTTAAAAAATATATATATTTTCCGCTATTTCTGCGGTTGGCTGTGGTAGTTTTTGATACAAGTGGTAGACGAAACGAATTTGATGAAACTGAATTAACGGAAAAAGCAAATATTTTTTGACAATTTTAGATAGACGGGACACTGAAAGGGATAAATTGTCAGTATGATAATTTTTTTTTACTGACTATTCGACTAAAATTTCTTAGTCGAACGTCGATGCCATCGAAGACTATTCGAATAGTCGAATATTCGTTGACATCCCTAATTATTATATATCATCGTATCTTTCATAATTAAATCATATCGTGCTGTTTTGAGAAACGTTACCCAGATGTAGTGGGCCACCTTAAAATTATTTAGAATTCAATATACATGATCTAGAAAGAAGATTATTACATGTATTAGAATACAAAAAGGCGAAGTTAACATTGTGTCAAACGTAATAAGGTATTTGACAACCATATGAAATGTTTGATAATCTTGATTATTATGTAATTAGAAATTTGAACGTTGATTGATACCTTTATTTTTCAAACCTTTAACGGGAGAGAAATTGTCGTTTCGAAAGTCAATATGTACACTCAAAGAGAAGTATCACATATCAACACAAACAATGCATTTGTAATTAGAGCATTGGTAATTTACATAGAGTAGCATCCTTATCTGCTTTTGTTATTGCAACCAGAGAATTTGGGGCAATGCTGCCTTTAAACGTGACTGTTGAACCCCTGCAACAACAACTTGTTTGTAAGTATCCTAACTTGATTTAAAATTGAACATGCGCAGAACAAGCTTTTGCATATCGAATAAGTTGAGAGACATGCACACCATATGCAGGTGATGATGGAATATTGCCATGCAGAAACTGAAATCGACCCCGTTTGTCATAAAGTCGAGATGTTATTTTGCCGTTCATGTTTATATTTATTAAAGTACCAGGTACGAAGCAGATATGGATGACTCTGTGGTGTCTATATCGAAATATGGTATGAATGAAAAGTATTATTATTAATATATAATAGGTTGTCAATATCTTGAAATGTCGCATTAAAAGCCACAGCTGAAGCTTTTTGTTAGATCATCTTGGAGATTTTGAATAAATTCTACCTCTTAAGAATGTAAAACAATATTTATAAAGCAAATTCCGTTTTTATTCGCAATAGTCTTGAGTTAAGTTTTTGCCTTTCTATAATTCACGGCACCTATTGCAGTAAACAAAAACCGCCTGTCCCTGAACTGGTCCCCATGGTTACGCTTGTCTAATGTAAATGTCCTATCGACTCGAGCATGCAACTTTGTAAGCATCCTATCGAATTGTGCAAATTCATTATTAATGTGCGCAATAAGAACACTCTGTCCACTCGCGCACGCAACGTACAAGTTCATACCTACGCATGCACGTTATAAGCGTCCTATAGAGTCTCGCATGTAGCCTACATTTTGTATATTTGAACTCTAGATACACAAGGAACGATTGTTCCATAGTTGTATCGGTTTACGTGAATCTTGTACAGTTTAAAAGTAGTTCAGGCAACCGCGATAAGGCGCATTAGAAGATAACGAGGGCATCAGTACAAAAGTCACGTGATTTCGTGATTAATGTAGAACATCGTTCACATAATTCCTAAAGTACATTTGAATCACAGAAATCCCGATGGGAATGTAGAAAACAAATGTGTTTTCTAACTGGTGTTGCTTTTAAACCTAATAATTTTGATACCAAAGAAAATATTTATTTCGTTTGGTAATGTTTATATGTTGTATGGCAGGTGAATGGCAAATGCAAAATTGAGCAAAATACTTTGTCCTAAAATGCAATGAACATTTACCAACCAATCAATATTTCTGATAAGTTTTTTGAAGAATCAATACCCTCCAAAATTAAAGCAGAGATATAGTATGTTTCATGTAGAGAAAACTTGTTGCTACTAGACAGTATTGAAAGCTTATTGCTTTATCTAAATATCACCAACAAAAGCATCGGATTTAACTTTACAATCGTCAACTTTCCCTTTCTATGTAGTAATATACCACTATCGCCTGCTTATGGTGTGTTATTATTCCCAGTTGATTCGATACGCAAGAGCATGTTATGCGTATGAAGGACTGTTTAAAGCGAGGTCAACTATCAACAAAAAAACGTTGATGCTGCAGGGTTATAATGAATCTCGTTTAAAGTCATCATTTCGCAAATTCTACGGTCGCTATAATGACCTTGTTTGCGAGATTACAAATTATCACTAAGTCATATGTTGACTGATTTGTTTCATACCCTTTGTTAGACTGTCATTTTCCTACTAGATTTGACTACGGGTAATCCCGTTTACTTTATCTATTTACGACTAAGGGCTCACGGCGGGTGTGACCGTCAGCAGAGGATACCTACTCCTCCATGGCACTGATCCTACCTTCGCTTTTGTCGGAGGTCCGTGTTGCCCTACACTCGAATTTTTTTTTTTATTATGATTACGTTTGCACAATGTTAACTTCGCCTTTTTGTATTCATCCGGTCCGCAGAATGTTAAAGAATACACAGACCCATTGAATGATTCCAGTACAAGATAAACAGAACTTGCCCCGCATTGTATGTGAACCTGTCATATTTAAGAGATAAGTGACGAACATTTCTGTTTCTGACACAGCACGATTTCCAGGACAGTCAGACGAACATGGCGACCCTCGTCTCCTCTCTCTTAGCCTCTCTAGGTAATTAGATTTCCCGCGGTTTTCTTTGTTAGTGATCAATGACTTTCTTAAATGTTTGTTTTCGTCTTCATGTTTCTATCAGATTTATTCATTTTGATGAAAACTTTGAGATACACTTCATTTTCAACTTTTACTTTTTTTTTTTTATACCTTCTTTTTCTAATTTAAGTACCAGTAGTAATGGTTAAAGTGGCTATACTAGAATTTTTTTATATTGTATATTTTTATGTTATCTCCATAGCGCTTCTGGTAGTAGTGGAATCGAAATGCCCATTAGACTGGGTACAGATTGACACTAACTGCATTCAGTTCAATAAAAATCCGCACACCTGGACGGACTCGGCAGTAAGTAGTACTATAAGTTACATGTCACTTATTTACTTCGTTTTTACTCCTTTCATCATAGATACTCCGTTTATCTGATTAAGAAATTGGGCTCACGGTGGGTGAGATCCGTTAATATGGAATGCTTACTCCTCCTATGCTCCTGATCCCACCTCTGGTGTGCCCAGGGGTTCATGTGCCCAACTCTTGTATTCTACTTCGGACTTACGAGATTGATTCATTGATCATCATTACAAACTCACATTGTAACACCAGTAAAGTTCGTCTAGAATTAATTCTGAGGATTTCATGAATACATTTATTTCACAAAATATCAGTTTACAAAGAAAGTTTATGATTCATATATCACATGTTATATTCCAATATACAAATCCCATTCCAGTGAAGCTGTAAAATGTAAAGGCAAATATAACGAACAGTAATCAATCTCGTAAGTCCCAAATAGAATACAAAAACAAGAGTTGGGCAATCACGGACCACTGGACACACCAGTACGCATCCCTGTAGTTCTGTCACACCCGCCGTGAGTCCATAGTCTTGATCAGATAAACAGAGCAATCCCTAGTCAAATTAGTTTGTGGTAAATGGCTTAACAATGGCTATAAAAAACATCAGACAGCATTTGCCTCAATGCTAGGTTATACTGGCAAACTAAATTGTGATAACGACCATAGAATTTACGAAATGCTGCCTTTAAACGTGTCTGTTGAAACCCCTGCAACAACAACTTGTTTGTAAGTAGCCTGTCTCGATTCAAAAACTGATCATACGCAGAACAAGCTCTTGCGTATCGAATAAGTTGAGAGACATACATAAAACTTCGATAATCCTTGAACAGAGCCCTAGCTTCTCCATCCCGCTGCGTATTCATGTTACTTCACAGCATGGCGGATGTATTGTTTCTTGATAATCTTGATAATCTACGTAATGGCAAACTTGCCGATGTCGACAGGGGATGCATACTCCTCTCAGGCATACGATACCACCTTTGGTATATCCATTGGTTGGTGTTTGTCCATATCTTGTATTCCCTGTTAGTTATCTTCACTATTCCATGTTTACTTTATCTCCATCAGAATTTGTGTCGGAACATTGGCGCCCATTTAGTGACAGTGGACACCGAGGCGAAGGACAACTTCTTAAAGCAGTTCCTCAATGTCTTCGCTAGTGAGTTCAATTCTACTTCCATTTCCCTTCCTTTCAGTCAAAGTCATTGCCCTTAAGGTCAAATAGTCACTTGTGTATGTAATAAATACACTCCGGCGCAGAAGAGCTACTGGTGATTTATTTTTCGTTTCACACACTTGCATCTCTATAATGAGACAATATTTTTTAACGGAATTTGTGTATGTTAGCCTTTAAGCTGAGAGATGATATTCTATTGATTCACATACTATTTTTCCAAAAATGTTCTTTATGCTATAAAAAATGTAAATAAATGTAAATCTATATGTTCATAACAAAATGTAAACAAGGTAGCATATATCTTCATTACAATATTTTGCTATCTCCTCGCAAGTATTCAATTATTTACTAAAATGAACATGCAAGTATGTCAGTATAACCCCGTTTTCCTTGGTTTGACCTTGTTCAATGATTAAACGACTCAGTTTCTGCCAAACTGCAAAGAGGTTGTAAGTGTCTGAGTCGGTTTTTTTTTTCATTTTGAATTTCAAACGCTACGAGATAAAGGGAATTGAGATTTTCGTTACTAAGGCGAATATCAAAGATCAAAATTATTGAAGAACAAATAAATATTGTAACGTATTACTGAGTTGCTTTTTTTTTTTACAAGAAATGGGGAAATACATTTATATTTATAATCCTCTTACTTGAGTTACATGTATTTATTCTCTAAGCTGATCACAACATACATTTTTCTATTTTTCTATCTGAACGTTGATTGGTACCGAGTTACTTATCCCGGGTTTCTAATCACCGAGGGTAGTGTAGTGACTGGATACCTGCACTGTGTTCCCGAGCCAAGTTCCTTTTGCTAAGTACAGGGTACCTCACCCTTATCCAGGATATATGCACCCAGTACTGCAATTCCTTAAGCTCTTCCACTGATGCTTCAATTATCCCTACCATAGTCTATTCTCTTTCTTTATTCTAATTATTTACCTATTACGTCTATTTCCCCGTCTTCTCTTTCGAGCCAAACACATCAGACTAACTGATTTTCTCAACTGCAGGCTCTCTCATACTACTGGTCCATGTCCATTTCAAAGAGGGGCGAACAGGTCCTTGGACCATTCTAATATCATAAATCACCTCTGCGTTTGGAAGACATGGACATTATACTTAACTACTCAGTATAGTTGAAAATGCACACCACTATTAATAAATACTATCAAAATATCTAAGAATGAAAGTAAAGATCGAAGTCACCAAAAGGTAAATTCAAGATGAAGGTAACTGAAATTAAAGATCAGGTTTCATTTTCCTGCATTCTTCCTTCCTTTGTCCTTGACTAGTAAACATTATGGTTTTTTATTCAGGTGAAAAACTAACACATTGGTGGATCGGGGGGAGTGATTTTGCTGTAGAAGGAACCTGGCAATGGTTGACCGGGGGACAAGTCGGACCATATAATGGATGGGGTCCAGGCCAACCGGACGGGAATAACACAGCCAACTGCATGTCGTACAGATTCTTCAACAGAACCATCATTGCTTGGTCTGATGATGTGTGCGCACCACACACTCACCACGGCCACCACAACCACTCACCAGGATACATCTGCGAGAAACCGTAAGTGTAAACACAGAGCTGTGGAAAACTTTAACCTTGATAAACGATCCCGAGACGCGAGAAATCTGTGGCATTCTGTGGAATTTACATGCAAAGAAGCGATGAGCTTTCAGGCTATTACATAATCTGATTTCAGTTTCGTTTGTAGCGAAACAATTCTTTTTTCTGTAGCAATACGTATTCTATGAAATTCTTCCTCTCAAAGTGACTCTTGATAAGATTGTAACGCTCCATAAAAGTTCCCCACGACCTGCTGACTAATCCCCAATATCTGCCAAGAGAAGTCTCTATAGTCTAAAGGTATATATCGTCCATCATCATAACGCAGGAGAGTGCGTAGGTCTGTTAATGCCTGAAAATATCGCGATCCTTTGCGTAACTTATAGTTATCTCTCACGTACTCAGAGCTACTAAACTTTTTATACGGTCCCAATGTGTCAATCATACAAAAAATTGCGAGTGTATGTATTTTAAATGAAGATTATCATAATTGATTTCTATATGGTATATATAAATTGGCAAAGTAAACAATATGTTAAAAGTAAACATAGTCCCAAAAACATATACAAAGTCAAGTGTAGGGCAACACGGACCTCCGACAAAAGCGAAGGCAGGATCAGGTGCCATGGAGGAGTAAGCATCCTCTGCTGACCGGTCACATCCGCCGTGAGTCCGTAGTCGAAACAAGGTAAACGGGATTATCCGTTGTCAAATCTAGTAGGAAAATGACGGTTTAACAAAGAGTATGAAACAAATCAGCCGACATAAGACTTAGTGATAATTTGTAATCGCAAACAACGTCATTATAGCGACCGTAGAATTTTCGAAATGATAACTTTAAACGAGAATCGTTGTAACCCTGCAGCATCAACTTTTTTCTTAGTAGTTGGTCTCGCTTTAAAACGTCGTGAGCTCATACGCATGACTTGCTCTTGTGTATCTAATCAATTGGGAGGCATACACACCATAAGCAGGTGATAGCGGTACATTACTACATAAAAAAGGAAAGTTGACGATTGCAAAGTTAAAGTCATCACGTTTATCATATATGTG
This sequence comes from Ostrea lurida, assembly GCA_903981925.1. Classification (NCBI taxonomy): domain Eukaryota; kingdom Metazoa; phylum Mollusca; class Bivalvia; order Ostreida; family Ostreidae; genus Ostrea; species Ostrea lurida. Next base: position 14,158 of record CAJDSM010029149.1, read on the forward strand.
CTTGTCATATATGATACGATTACATGTATATGAAGCGTTCCTTGTCGCTAAGTGATTACAGGTAATATTAAATGTTGTAAATATGAGATCGTATGTACGAACTCTGTTTGTACCTTGGATTTGTCAAAAAGACAGGATTTAGTGAGAACTTAGGAACTATCAAAAATTAGAAGGTCGAGTGATTAGAACTTTTTGCAAGTGGATCTTATCATAAAAATCGACAGTGTCTGTGAACTGTTACCTTATCAGCTATAATTTTCCGTAATTGGGAAATGAACATTGCGGAATTTAATCGTACTTTATAATTGAGGGATCATTGGACAGTTTTCACAAAGTTGATATGTTGATATCTTATACAAAAAGGCGAAGTTAACATTGTGTCAAACGTAATCATAATCAAAAAAACATATACAAAATCGAGTGTAGGGCAACACGGAAGTGATATTTCGATATATAGGATGAGTATAGTTGATAAAAGACATGGAATTATTTTCTTAACAGGTTGTCATCATTTGCCTCCGCCTCTGTGGTCGTGGGATAAAGTACCTATCTACCCCCGGGATACCGCGGATGAGGATGTCTTCTACTGATTTTATAATAAAACGTTTATCTATCTCTACATCTGATGACAGGAAACAGTGGATGTTGTGTTTTGATTCCTTACTTTTGATTTTCCACTCTGTTTAGGATTTATATGGGTTGTTTCTTTATCCCACATTGTATTACAGTATTATCATGTGAGGATTGT
>CAJDSM010029151.1:10559-22207 GCA_903981925.1 Ostrea lurida
TTTTTGGATATTTTGGATTAAACATTTGAAACTGCACGCTACTCTCGAATGAATCAAGTAATCACTGAAAAGGTCTACATGCAACGCGCGAAAATAGAACACGCACAATACAGCAGCGGAAAATGCTGTGAGGGGGATCTTGTGTTAATTGACAGTTTTAGTTCNACGAAAATAGAACACGCACAATACAGCAGCGAAAAATGCTGTGAGGGGAATATGGGATCTTGTGTTAATTGACAGTTTTAGTTCGAGGATAAATGAAAACGAGGGAAAATGCCGACATCCATGTAATTAATACGAATATTATTTTTTTCTATCTTTATCGTGATTCTATCGCAATCCGCCGTAAGATGATGGCATTATCTATATATGTTAATCTGATATATAATCGCTCATGGAGACCCGCTTTATCTTTCTCAGTGAGGCAGGGGATTTGTTTAAAGCCCCTTCACCTTCAGAGGGATCGGATAAACTAGCAGATGAAGCATAAAAACTGATCTTTTACATTGGTTTTATAGATATTTATAGGGGGAAATTGCTATGACTCCAAATTCTGACAACATATCATGGGTTTAAAAATCCTGTAATATAGTGAAGCGCCGGTCAATTGCCTCGGGCTCGAAATCCATGAAAGCCTCATCTGACGATAAAATATAATTACTGGATAAGGAAACACGCTATAGAAAAAAGACCGTGCTTAAAGGCTTATGACTTAGATACGTCGAAAGTATAACTAAATTCCTGTGTTATTTTATTCTTAGTCTTCTATATGGAGGACGCTAATAATCAAACACGCACAGCTGATTGAAGAGTGTGGAAGAAATGAACGTTCTTGGCTTTCGATTTTTTTGTACGCATCCAAATCTTTAAAGATAATTACAGTATGTTTTCCCATGTAAGTATTATCCTGTCGGGGTACACTTTTTCCAACTGATACAAACCAAAGAATGGAAATATAGGGGATAATCCAATCTAATTAAAATTAGATCCTTTGATCCGCTCTCATACTATCGCTCAACAAAATGCTTCACAACCGGCGGGGTCCGCAGTATTAACTGAAGTTTAAATTTTCATTAAAGAGGCTAAGACATGGCTTTCAAATTCTTTTTTTTTATTATTATTTCCAATGTTTACAATGTTCAGTTAAGACATTTCTAAAGGTCAGCAAATATTTTAATGTTAGTTGGGTTAAAAATGAGAATTCTTCGTTATGTATAGTATACGTAAACAAGACTTGTGTCGTGGTTTTTTTTTGGGTTTTTTTTTTGTTAAATATTATGTTATATACATGTTAGTAAATGTTTTGTTTAAAGCGGATTTTTCAATTAACAAGTTCATCCTGAACACAATTAAACAGTTTCCAATGTTTGTCACATCCCGTTCTGTGTTAAACACCTTGAAGTTGTATGTAAACAACAACATGACACGAGCCTTGTTTACATAACGACACCGTATCTCACTTGTCAAACTCAACAACTCGCATTCAAAATTTTGCTGGCCATTAGAAATACCTTAGTTAAACATTGTAAACATTAAAATTGAAAAAAAAATTAATTAATTTTTTTTAGTTCAATAGGTGTTCATGTCCCTTTNAAATTAATTATTTTTTTTTTAGTTCAATAGGTGTGTCCCTTTAAGATTTTTTTTACTGATGTGGCTATTTCAACCTACGCCCGTCTCACGTGACTTCAATTAGTAAGTTGTGGTAATGTCTTTTGTATTATTAGCATATTAATTTCCAATAAAATATCAAGAAGGTCAAAAGTCATAACGTTATGGATAGTAAGTAGAGTAGGCATCCTTCCGGTCTCGGGAGACGATGGTTTTGCGCCCTGGTTGATTTGGATCAGTCTTGTTGAGAGCAGCGACGGGTGTGACTCAGCAGCCCGATCCTTGCATGGCAGTCCTCTACCGCAGTTGACGCACACGTAGTTTGACTGTGGGTTTTGTGCTTGGTTTCTGCTGCCTCTCTTCCGCCTTGCTCTCTTCTCCTCAAACCGATTCTTTCTCTTCTCCTCACCTGTCTTGACCCCCTCCCTCACGCATATCTCCAGCCACTGCGGTGTGACAGCGAGCGAGGTTCCCAGGTGTTAGTGGTTGATGTTTATTAATTTCAGTGTCTCGCTTGCAGACATCCCTGAAACGCAGAGCTGGACGGCCGGTTGGTAACACTCCAGAAAACAGGATGCTTTAAAAATCTCTAATTTTCTGCTCGCAATTGCTGTAAATTTACATCGCAACCACCAACCACCAAATTTAATGTGAATAAAACATTCCGATCACAATTTCAAGATAAATCTTAGAGCCGAGAACTTACAATGCATGCGGTGGAGGTACATAAGACATGAGTCGTGTGCAGGACACAAATTGACGTTGAATGCAAGAGTGAGGTGGATCCAAGTTACAGTTTCGCACTTGGGGCGGATCCAATGGAGGTAGACGGCAGTTAAGTGACGCGTTTTGACAGAGCAACATTTTAGTCTGAGACAAAACAAACCGGTTAATTTTCTTTTTTCGTTCCAGGCCGTGCACGTGATGATTACATTTAAAAGCATATTTCAATCCCATACCTCTTCTACATAATCCGCTGTTTGGTAAATCATTACAGGTGAAGGTCATTTAGACGAGAGTGTCATATAAATTATCTTTAGAATCATTATCCCCCCTCCCAATTTCAGATTCACAATTTCACAAATGGCAATATAATAGATGGCAATATGTGCTCACTTAATCCCACGGAAATGCGGGGAAAATAAACACTGCGGTGACCCTATGTCAGGTGCGTGGAATCTTTACTAACCTTTCTGATAACGCCTAAAGATATAGAAAAAGGGTCAATGCAGATACATTATACATGTTTAAAAAACATCAATTGTTCGGAGCAAACGCAAATATTTGTCTTTCGGGAAATGTTTGCCATTCTGTGTGTAATTAGCAGAAGCCATTGTTTTCCATAATTCATAGCAGGTTGCCATTACCTGGAGAGTGTGGCGGAGTAATTAATATATAAATTTTCTTATTCTTGGGCTNTCATTACATGGAGAGTGTGGCAGAGTGATTAATATATAAATTTTCTTATTCTTGGGCTGATTACGCCTGGAAATCAATAACTAGAAGATAAACCCTCAATAATCACCGGCTGGAGAGAGATTTCAAGACAAGTCGTATTTGTTTGGAATTTCCTTAGAGGATTCGTTTTTACAACAGCGCTTGTCGATATAGAGAAATTAGACTCCATAAACGTCTCATTGATTCGCTTTCTTCTCGGATTACGGTCTAGGTAACCAGCACTACCTTTACATCGTATCTCCTATATAACGAATGTGAATATTTTAATACCGAAAGAGTTATACCCAGAAGCACCATGCCTATCGGACGGCAACGTAGCCATCGCGTCACGTGCAATCAGCATTTTACACAATTTTACAGGATTTCAATCTTGAAGGCCCTTATATACATGCAGAATATCTGCTTTATTCATAAATATGTAGGCCATCTGTAACGGTGGGTTGTGTTAAGCCAACTCCTCTCTCTCTCTCTCTCTCTCTCTCTCTCTCTCTCTCTCTCTCTCTCTCTCTCTCTCTCTCTCTCTCTCTCTCTCTCTCTCTCTGTAGTGTAGATAGTCATAAGCCGACATCTTTGCCTTTTTCTAACTATAATTCATACCGTTTTCGGCAAAAGCTGATCTTCTTCGTTTTGACTAACTACACTCTGGTGAACATTTGCTGCTGGTATGTCTAGTTTTGTTTTCACTTTGCTGGCATCCTTTCCTAACGTCTCTTGCTGGAGATCGGAGATGACTTTACCCGTCTTTGGGTTGAAAACTGAAGCAAAAAAAGATTTGAAGTTAAAAACTGAAGCAAAATATATTTAAAGTTTAGCAACAATGTATATACTCTGATTGAAAAATCAGCTACTCTTGTTTTTGCTTTAAAAAAAGGCATAGCCTTTAAAGCGTTCAAACTATTGGCTCTGACCCAGATTCGATTTCTTTTTTTTAAATTCTATCAACATTAAACGAAAGTGCAAGCATCACCATTTGCAGGTTAGGGCAAGTAGCTCAACTGTCTAAAAAATGGAAACGTGAAGTCCATAAAGCTCGAGGAGTATAAACCTTCTATGACTACTTATATACCGTTATATACCGTTAACTAATCGTTAATGGCTGTACATGATGTGTACAAATACTGGTCCAGATACAGCGTTACATGTAGTATGCAATGAAGTGTGTCATTCTTCATGATATAATGGTCGCAAAAAGCTGTAAAAAATCATCAACTGGTGACCGTCATACATTCTCCGAAAATCTATATCTGACTGTATAGGGCAGTGCGCATATTATATTTCTATCCCCGGGGAGGGGGACACTTAATTTTATGGGTAGGGACGTGCCACTGACATCGCAGACGCCCACCCTTTTCATATATTTTAGATTTGAGAATTGTTTACCTTTTCATATAATTTTCTGTTCAAATGGTGATCTTTACCCATATCCTTTTTCCCGTATGACATTCATGGGGACGGCTGCTGATAAACAATACAGGGATGGACAAAGTAGTCATCAAATTCTTTCTATTTACGTTAACGCCACCAAATAGGTCTGCCACAGATTTATTTCTTTTATCTAATTAAAACTGGATTAACTATTTGTACTTAGATTTATCAGAGCTTCATCACCTGCAGCAGGCCATATCAAATTAGAAGGCTATTCATGAAGTAACTGAGGTAACATTAATGACCTTATCATATATTTCATGTTGATTTCTATATATTCTGAAGTGGTAAAAGGCTACCTATTCCAGAGGCACGTCCCTCTCTATTAGTATATAGGAAGTCCCCCCTCCCGGAAACATTGGGGATCCGGGTTAGAATAGGTCCTAAGCATCCCCTTGCGTGTCGTAAGAGGCGACAGAATGGGGCGGTCATTCGGATGAGACCGTAAAAACCGAGGCCCCGTGTCACATCAGGTGTGGCACGATGAAGATCCCTTCCAGGGTGCCGAGCATAGGCCTAAATTTTGCAGCCTTTCACCGGCAATGGTGACGTCTCCATATGAGTGAAATATTCTCGGTGGGACGTAAAACAATAAATAATCAATCAATCCCCCCCCCCCCCCGGATTTTTATAAAACCCAAAATTGAACGGGCACGGTGCAGAAAGCCACGTGACTGCAATAGTGGGACACTATTTCGGTCACGTGGTTTTCAGAATGTGAAAAGAGTAAGGATACGTTTTGTAATTTATTTCCTTTTATGAACAAAATAATGTGACTTATGTCAGCTTTTGATATTTCCACGTGTTTAAGATTTCCACATTGCCATCCATGTGCTAATCAGCTTTAGTTAGCTGTTCAAAGAGGTGGGCATCTGCACTAAATCACGTTCTTCAAAGGGCGTGGGCACGTTTTGACTTCAATTTTATATTTGTATTTTTAATGTTTAAAATGCTTACCTACGTTATTTCTAATGATCAGCAAAACTTTGAATATCAGTTGTTGAGTTACAAGATACAGCGCTCACAATTCTTTGTAAACATGGTTCGTGCCATGTTTCTGTTTACATAAAGATTGCTTCACAGAAAATACCATCTTTAAAACAAAAAAAGTTGTAAGAAATTCTAGACATCATTAAATTATGTTCAGAATGAAATGTAATTTGGAAAATTGGGTTTAAACAGAACGTTTACAAGCAAATTCAACAAATGTAAACAAAAACATGGCACGAAGCTTGTTTACATAGCAAAGAATTGTAAGTGCTGTATCTCACTTGTTCCTTTTCAAATGGCGTTCAAAACTTTGCTGACTATTAGAAATAATGATAATGAATAATGATTGAATTTCATATAGAGCTTTATCTACCTACATGTAGGTACCCAGAGCGCTTTACAATACAGTATTACCCCCAGCAGATTTTCACAATCCAGAACCTCCTCCTCAGTGTAAGCTGCCGTCAGTACAGCGCTAGAACACTAACATTATAACAATATCGTTCACTGCCTATAGCCAGGTACCCCTTTTACACTTGGGTAGATTGAGGAAATTCGTGTAAAATGTCTTTCCCAAAGAGACAACGTCGGCAATCGTAAACATATTTTGTTTTCATGTTGAATATTTATATCAGTGAAAACACACCTGTATAGATAGTTTAACATTATAAAAACAACAAAACAATTCCCTCGAGCTCTCTGCTGTCAATCCTACAGTGTTTCATTTCACAAAAAGCACGAGGCAAAATCCACTCCTGTTTAATTTATTAAAAATAAAAACCCAGCTGATATTGTTGGATTATACATGTACTAAGTATATATTTTGCTATTGTATATAGCATATGCAAACTGGGTTTAGTCGTTTTTCATCTTTTTTTCGTGTACTATGTAATCAAACAAGATTATTATCTAATTGCATGCGAAGCAATGGATAATGTGCGCTTAACTTGTATTCAAACAAGAAATCCTTTACACTTTCCAGACTAAGGTTGTCATGTTGGTTAGGGGAACGGGTGTTATTTTTTTGGTTTGTTTATTGTTGTTGTTGTTTTTTAATTATCTATATTTTTTACTGCGTTGAGCATAGATATGACTGACTGATTTTGTATCATTTTACGCTCAAAACAACGTGATATATGATTTTTTGTTACATCAATCACAACTAATGTGAATTACCCCCCCCCCCTTTTTTTTCTATCTTCAACACCTAGTTATCACAAAGTATCACGATTTATTGCGAACTTTTCATTACCTTTCCGGTGTATGCAGTTCATTTAGCAATATCCAAATTTCCAATATTCTGCCTTCGATAATTAGACGAATTAAAAGGATAGCCCTGTCCTCATGATTGTGACGGCAGTGCGCATGAATCTTGATAAAAATAGTTCCACGACTATTTTAACGGCTGGGCGCTATCCGACAGAATAATGTTAATAAAAGAAATAAATTCAATTTTTAAAAATTCATGAGTGTATGAACTGCAATGCTTTACTCCCGCATATCTTATGATTTTTTGTTAAACTTTATATTTACATTATGATTTGAAAATTTCAAAATTACCCAAAAAATAATTCATACGTCATTCTTAAGACTTTCAAAGGAAAAGGAAAAGAACAAGTATATATTTTCTCACCTTCAAATCACGTGTTTCAAAATGTGTAATGTACCACGAGACTGTTAAAAACTGCTTAAAAAAATGAAAGTGAAATTCGTTTTCTGAAAAAAAGCAGCTCAGATTCCAATTGATGGTATCTATAGAATGCAGAGTTATGTTGGCCATTTCTCATGTCTCGCTGCAACTGTGCAGTATAATACCAACTCATTTTTCCATAAATAAATCACTAAATTACTTTAGATTGAAATCCAGATAATTTACCGAACTAGATTTAAAAAGCAAGATACCCATCATCTTCTAATTAGGTTATTGATAATTAATGTTTGCCTTGATTTTACAGGGGATATCCATCGAGTGCGATAAATATAAACCCGAACAAACGCCTACACCATGCTGTAATTAAGCCATCCAAAATAGTTTTTCCAGGTATGTCGCAATCTTCTATTGTAATCTCTTTGCGTTCCATTTACAAAGGGTTGGGAAGCAACGCTTCGAAGAGTATCATGTAATTTGACATCGTTGAACCGATTTGAAGATTATGTTGCTTTGTAAAATTACATAATTTGATGCTGTTATCAGATGCAAGTCTGTACCCTTTCCGCTTAACGAAAAAAGGGGGTAAGGGTAAGAACCCATTACATGGCGAAAATTATCATATAGATACGATAATCAATGGGCGGGGGTGGGTGGGGTGCAACCCTCGTAAACTCTCTTAATTTGTCACTGGTTATTGGTCATATATCTTAGTCGTTTTATATACATGTACCATTTTTTTTCACCCCTTCACTGTATTCCGATAAACATGAAAAATCATTTTAGTTATTGAATTAGTCCTGGGTTTCTCTACATAGGCGGATTTAGAGGGGATCTCCCTCCCCTTTTCGTGACCAAAATTATTATTTTGTATAGAAGTATAGTTAAATATATCCTTAAAATAGCTTTAATAACTCTAAAATCCGGAAGCTTCCGGAGGCTTCACCCCCTGGGTCCCCGCTTCGGCTTCCTCCTAGACCTCTATCCTATTGGCCCCCGCTTTCGAAGGACCGGACCCTCTCTTTCGACAAATCCTGGATCCGCCATTGCTCTATTCCTGACAACTGTTCATTGGTATAGCATACATTAAGGGGTGCATTTTTTTTCTCAGTCCACTCCAATTCATTGTCATGTTGTACCTCAATTTCATTACATTTGTTGGAACTTTAGACGAGAAAGTATTTAACTTCTTGTGTCACATTTAAGTTTGTTACTTCATGTACCCAAAGCAAGTATTTCATTTCGTCTTGAATAATTTGCTAACTAAATAGATGGCGAGGGGGGGGGGGGTTAGGTTTTTAAAGCCATAACCGATTTTACTGTAACCAAATTTTCCAGGATTACTTCCCTTTACCTTTGCTTTCTGCCTTCGCTTTACTGTCCACGTCACCATTGAAGTTATGGAAGGAATATTGTTTCTGTGTCTCTAAGCCAACATTCTGTGAACCGGACTCAGCTAGAAAAAAATTGTCCATTTAGAAATATTACATGTACGTATTATGTTATTAAAGGTAAAGCTGTCTGGTGATACCGTGCAGGTTTTTGATTCTTAACCATAAAATGAAAGTGAAAGAAATCTAAAATAAAGAGACATCCTAATGATAAGCAATTTTAATAGTTGTTGACATTCGGTAGCTGCAGAACTGTAGTTCTCGTGCGAATATTGGAGGAGGCTAGAGGGTCACCGGATCTACCCTAAACAACACCTTGGCGTTGCAGTTTGAATGGGTTATCTGATTGACACGGGTATAGTCGACAAACATGTTAAGAATAATTTCGAATTCAATTATGTAAAAATATAAAGAAATAAGACGGACCTGAATAGCGCACAGAAAATGTACAGTGTAAGGTTTTCAAATCAAATGTGTAGCGAATGTGTAGCCGTGAATTATTCCAACATTTTTGTTCAAAGAGCAACAATACTGCAACTAAGAAAGAAAGGACATATATACAACCTGTATACATGTAGATCTGTTTGATAGTTTAGATATCAATGCGTGTTTCATGCACTGTTAACGATTTTGCACACGTTGACTCTACATAGTTTCGATCACTTTATTCAAATTTATTCAAATTTTCTGAATGTCGTTCAGTGTGACACCATAAAACACATTATTATACACCTCTTATAAAAAATTACAAGTAAAACAGAATCTGATTGGCCGAGAAGGTCACGTGACCATCGTGTTTACGTGTTCCACCCCTTCGGATTGTTGATCCGAATGACGCAGACGACAACAAGCACGGCGTTTATTCGTTTTTACTTGATGCAATTCACTTGATTCGGTATAATAAACAATTTATTGCATGATAGTGAGGGAGATGTGGATATTTATTCACCCACAAAAAATTATATTCCCCTCGGGCGTTTTTCCCGTGGAATATAATTTTTCTCGGGTGAATAAATCTCATTGATTGATTCAGATTGAAATTCAGCAGCAAAAGAAAGATAGACACCCCCCCCCCCCAAAAAAAAACAAACCCACTGTGGTTGATGAATCAGGAAGTTCTTTATGTACAATCGATGAGGTAAACAGATAAACATATAACATACCCGCTAGATCCGCCAATTCTTCGATCTCTTTCTCCGTGTTTTGTATCTATAAACGCAAACGTATGTTAAATCAGCATGCATCGATCATCATATACCACTCACGCCGATTCCAGCCCCCTCTTCTTTGCCTACCAGGAGAAAAAAAAGGAATTGTTTACCTGTTTATTTAAGTTTGTTGTACATGTACATTAATGCAAGACACAAAGCAACCGTGGTCAGTGAAATATTGCATGATAATATGTGTTGAAAATTTGAGAAAATCGGGCATATTCGATAATGAATCCTTCATAGAGGGGTGATAAAGGTTTATAGTAAACCTATCATTTGATAAACATAAAAGCATGCACAAATGATTTCTTTCGTGACGTCTCCAGTATTTCAGATACATTATTTACAGACCCTGCATGATTACGTCACACTATTCGACATGGTGACTTTGCAATGCACGATCACAATAGACTGAATAGAGCGATGAAAACTGATCGTTGAGGATAACGCGATTATGGTGGCATATTTCTGCACCGAACTTTGTTCATAAATACTGTCGACTTGTCGGTCTTATGTCGACTTGTCAGATAATTAGATCGACTTGTTCAGATTTTATGTCGATTTGTCAGAAAATAATCACCGTATGGACTAGAACCGGTATCTTGTTAATGCGTTTAATCCATAACTGCCATCTACTTGTCATCATAATACTCTTGACAAATTGACATAATTTTCTGAACAATGTACAACATGATTATCTGACAAGTCTCAACATCATTTCTGACACAGTTAACATATATAATGATGTCGACTTGTCAGATAATGATGTGACTTGTCAGATAATGATGTTCAACTTGTCAGATGTTATCTTCATATAGTTTGACTTTGTCCAGAAAAATATGTTGTCAACGCGAGCCAAACTGGGCATGAACACGTTTTCAACATGAATTCTTGAACACGTGAATATCTGACAAGTCGGTAAAAAGATCTGATAAGTCGACATAAATATCTGACAAGTCGACATAAAGATCTGACAAGTCGACATAATTATCTGACAAGTGGTGGCAGAAATATGCCACCATACGCGATGATGGCCGAGAGCAGACACGATATATCATCGTTATTAGCACCGTCATTACGTCACCAGAAACATCGTATTTCACCAACCCGCCATTGCCAATACCCCCACTACGTCATATCACCGTACACTCCGATAGAATGTTAGCTCGACACTGATCAACGAGGTCCAGCCCTGATCCCATTGTATTAACCTCCTCAATTGTTTGATAGAAAATAGGCAAAGGATTAATATAAAGCTCTAGAGAAAATGTGCTGCAACTGGTAAATAACTGGTAAATAACTGGCGGCGCGTTATTTTTAGCCCTATTTGCGGAAAGAACCGTACTTGTAACTACATGCTTAATCAAATTCATCCAGAAATCCATGTTGTTATATTATGCAGAAAATAAAAAAATACGTTATATCAAATCAAAGTTATATAAACATTTTTGGCTAAATATCGCACATGATATATGTGTAAACTTGTTCACTATCATATTGACGAAAGAAATGGACAAGAGGAGGCAGATCATGTGAAGTGTACACGCTTCAACAATATTACGTGTCTAATATATTTTTTTTTGTGAAATTGAAATGAAATTCTTTTAAGAAGGAAGGACGGGTACGAATGAAATCAATTCAATTTCTCTTAATCCCCACCCCTCTCAAACGAATACATATAATGATCTTTCGTGCAATAAGATATTTTTGCGATGACAAAATTTGAGTGGATGTGAGAGAGAAGAAACCAAACACGATAGAGATGAGTGCCTTCGATGCGAGCAGATTGTGCGTACATGTGAATTAGTACGTAGCGCTTTTTGTGATATACGCCATAACGTACATCGTGTTCCTGATTATATGACGATTTCATGTTATTAGAATGAGTACCTTTCAAACGTCCCCCTCGTGAAA
>CAJDSM010029153.1:0-20853 GCA_903981925.1 Ostrea lurida
TCACCATGATACATGCAACACCTTCTTTGGGTAGAGATTGTGTGACGTGTAGTATTGCCATCCAGACTATAGCCGCTCCTCATGTAATTCTGTAATGAAGTAGGTCTAACCTTGTATACTACATGTACTATTCTATAGTATAGAGGGGTTATTGTACATAGATCTACCCCTTCAGTATGGGTCAGGGGTCACAAGACCTACATCATTTACAGAATTACCTGGGAAGTGCCTATGTATGATCCAGACCTTTCTGAATATTCCCCACTTTGTTCATTATTTCTTAACCCCAAATTAGGCCTATCGAAATTCTGATAATTGATTGACTAGTTAAAAATTATTGCTTTGCCCTATTAGACTTACTGTTTTTTTGGAAATAAAAAAATATCATAACACCTATATACATACAGACTAGAACATGTGTGATTGTACTACTGGGAATATTGTGTAGATCTAACGTGCAAGGATTCCATACACAATGTAACTTGGCTGAGAGCGAACTCCATACCGGCAGGTGTTACTTATAATGCTCAAAATATGATTTGAAAAAGATAATTTGTTTAAAACCAAAGTAATTTTTAGTTGATTTGTTCACATAAAATCTGTTTTATGTTCAAATGTCGTAACGCCATTTCGCCATCAATGCCTTAAGAAATCTCATGTTATGTTTAAAAACATGTTTTTGTACATAATGAAACACTTCAAGATTTGTGTTATTTTAAAATTAATTATCAAAAGCAACTTGATTCCTCGAAGAATGCCTGATCTGTTTTATATCAAATAAAACAAATATACCCCAAAAAATAACTAAATGATTCATCAATTTCCCAATGGTAATGACTTTTTTTTTTTTTTTACAAAGTACTTTGAAATAATCTATACAGATTCATTATTGGATATATTGTAATCTGTTAATTACAAGGAAGAAGGATTACGTCATATGCTCAACTTGTGATTGACAAGATTTTGGTCATATCAAAGGTGTTGAAAAAAGCGTGGACGGCTAATTAACCGCACGCCTCATAGTGATTGGCCAATGATCACCATACTTAATTATGAGATACTGACCACTACTTTTAAATAACTGACATGAACTGGGTTTTTTGGCATTGAGACCAGAGACTCTCGACTGTGTGCATGAGAAGACATTGAGATATTATTATTTCCATTCCAGTATAAAAACCAGGATTTGCAAGCAGGACTATTATTCTTGGTGCAGAAATAGCATAGCCACATCAGAAGCGAAAGAAAGATACAACAAGGTTACAGTTGTTTCCTGTTAAACAAGTGATTACTTTTGTCAGTTTGTGGGACAGTTTTGGAATCAAAGAAGATGGCTTCCCTTGCTCCGTCAGTCGCAATGGTGATCTACGACGAAAATGGTGACATCTTGGGCGAGTGGTGGAAGGCTGCGAAAGCGAGATCCCCGACAATCTGCCAGACTCTCCAGAGCCCTTAGCATCCTCCTCCAGGATTCAGGAATCCACCAGACGTCGAAGTCGCGGCCAGGAACCGCTAGCCTCCTCCACCATGATCGAAGTGCCGGACCACAGCAGTGACGAGGACTCTGGGTGCGGATCTAGTGTCTGTGCGTTTTCCATCTCAGAAGATCTGGAAGACTCTTTAGTGGATGAGGAATACATGCTGAGTTTGGACTTCATGTCTCGTGGCAGAAATTATCGACCGAACGCGAGGCGCACCAGTACCCTGGTGGATCTGTTCGTGGAGCCCTGTGTAACAACGACAAACAACACTACCACTGTTACGGCGTCCTGTTACGGGAAGGTGGAATTCAAGAACTCAGTAAAAGCCATCAAGAGGATTTTCAAGATGAGGAGAAGTAAATAACATAAAGACGTTACCAGAGAATTGAAAATTTAGTGCTATTATTTTCTGAATGGATTAGTGCTTGTATATATATATTTATGATAGTTTAGATAAAACAAACCAATGAAATTGTTATATAATTGTTATAGTTGTTCACAGGGAAGAGGTCGGATGATATGCGCATGACTTTTGTATGAAAAGTAACATCCATGATTATTCGTATGAAATATTGTTTTTGCAGGGAAATCATCTGGGCATGATGAGTCTTGTAATGTAAATATTAGATTCCATTGTTTTTAAGACTACCGACGATAAGTGCGACAATGCTCCTGAGAGAGCCCTGTACTCAATTGGAATAAGAAGATAATGTCCAGGATAGAAAGTGTTTTCGAGTAGGATTAGGATAGTTAACAAATGATAGGCGTCGTTCCTCCAATGTGGCAAAAATATAAATGTGGCAAGAAATAAGGACCTTGTTTTTAGGTAACACTTTTGTACCCAAGGTTACATCTCTATATTTCTACAGCAAAAAGGTTGTACAGAAAGGGTATAACACAAATCCTATGGAAAATTAAAGTAAGAATCGGATTTGACTGAATATTGCCAAGTTAGGTTACGAAAGTGGGAGAGGGTGCCAGGTTACAATGGTTACCAAAAATATGGGGCCAGGTTACGATAGTTACCAAAAATATGGCAACATTGCACGATTATCACAGGAACACCGGCGAACATTATTTTGGAAATAAAATTCATTTTTGAAAATACTTGAGGGGATGAGCTGCGATGCTTAAAACCACCAGCTTACTGAATGAGTCGCGTTATAGCGCATGCGTGGAAGCAATCTGATTAAAATACAGATCTTTGATCCGCTCCGATATTCTGTTGTAGCGACAACAGAATATCGGAGCGGATCAAAGATCTGTATTTTAATCAGATTGGTGTGGAATGTTGTTTTAAACTGGTTTGAAAATATTTCATTTTTGAAAATACATGAAGTTATGAAGTGCGACACTTCACGCCAACATAATGTGTCAATACAACTATTTATGGGGAAATTGTTGATGGTTCTTGTATATAATGTTGTTTTAGTTCAATTTACTTCGATGAGCGTAAGCAAACTTTCATCTACGGAATATGGACTTGTACGCCCAAGCCGATCCGTTATGGCGGCACTTTGTACCAGATATCGTTTCGCGTCCTAAGAAAACTCTACAATTATCGTGTCACTTCAAAGTGCATACTACTCCACATCTAAGGTGATGACTACGAGTCCAAGAAAAACAAGATATCGTTATTTCTGTCTGCTGCTGCAGGACCGATTGCCATGCGGAGAGCCAGAGAGGGTGCTTGGGCGCTTTAAGAATACATCATCATAAATTTACGACAAAAACATGATAGTTCATTTGTGAGGCTGATATTATCTATAAGCCACATTTATATTGACATATAGGGAGTCGTCAAACCTACATGTACGACACAAACTTGGTGGTTGCTCCATCGCCTAACGCCCAGCAATTTGCGAGTCACGGGTTCTTACAAACCGCAGCAGGTGCGTGTCACTGGCCATGAGTATTAAACTTAAATTTGTGGTACTTTACCTAAAACTGGAGACATCTCAATATGAGTGAAATATTCTCGAAGAGGCATAAATCAAACAAAGCAAAAGATCTGTCGAATACAGGCGCTTTTCTTTCACGGGCAATGGAATTTGGGTGAAGGAAAATGGAATGAAATATACGTCACCAAAATATGTTCTAAAAATATGCACAGCATTCAAGTAATGTTGAAAATACACTATAATGTTGCTTAATTTGTGTACATCGTGCTGAATAATTAGAATAAATTACATACAGGAACATCAAAATAGCGTAAATCCATTAGCAGTCTTGATTTTACACTAACAAGTACGAGGCAAAAAAAATATTGTTTAGCTAAATATAATAAACATTTCACAATTTCATATCTAAACGTTGTAACCATATTTATGCGTATTCTCAAATTGTTTCAAACCCATATTATACATGTTCAAATATCAGCACATTCTCTTCTTCATTTTCCCAGGGAGCTGGGGGTTGGTTATAAATTTTAAAAATGGCGAAGTTAACATGGTGTTAAACGCAATTATAATTCCAAAAACAGATATACAAAATCGAGTGTAGGGCAAACACGGACCTCCGACAAAAGCGAAGGCAGGATCAGGTGCCATGGAGGAGTAAGCATCCTCTGCTGACCGTTCACACCCGCCGTTAGCCCGTAGTCGAAACAAAGTAAACGGGATTACCCGTAGTCAAATTTGAAAATGACAGTCTAACAAAGGGCATGAAACAAATCAGTCAACATATGACTTAATGATAATTTGTAATCGCAAACAAGGTCATTATAGCGACCGAAGAATTTGCGACGGAGCCGAACAATGGTGTTCTGTGCGTTGATGAAGTATAATTTATTGTAATAATCTAAAATGACTTAACACCTTTTAGAAACTCAGATGACGCCAAAAGATTAACCGAATTCTAAAAATAGATTCATAAAATAAAACAACTTTCGAAAAAAATTACACACATAATGCCATATTTGGGCAGCATCTGTATAGAGCTACTTTAGATGATTATCTGGAAAAGTGACGGCACTTATCGGAGTGTGATGTGAACCAAACAATGTTTCCAAGAGCTGTGTGTATACACGTTATCGGGGTTAACCGCGACTTATCTGAATGGTTTCTTTTGTCTCTATAGATATTTAAAAAGTCAATGAAACTTTATGATGATCCATGACTGGAAGTGATTATCTAGATGTTGGCCAATTGTCTGTAATTAAACTAAAGTCTATGCAATATTTCAGTGTTTCCCAAAGTTAAGTACAGCGGTAATATTGTGGGGAAATTAAATAAAAGACGAGAAACAAGGAAAGAGAAAGGTTTGCGGTTTCACTGAATTTTAAAATTGTGTTCCTTATATGTAGATGGTTTGCAGGATTGGACTAGTTGTCTGAATGTAAATATTGTTAACAAAATTGTCAGTTAAACTTGAAAATGGACTCATTTGATAGTATAGATGACACAATTAATGCTTTGAGGAAAAAAATGAGACGTCAAGGTCATACCAATCCACAGGTGTACGTTTGGCAAGAGGTAACATGATTAAGATAAATTTATTTCACTATGGGTAATATACAGCGTTTTGCGACCTAAGCGTATTGCATCCCGGTATTGGATATACATGTAACTTTGTTTTGATATGCATTCCTGTACGTGGATTTAGTCAAAGATGTAGTTCCTGCTGCACACAATAAGTCAGAATTCTATCACATCGATTTTCACCAACCAGTTTACAATGCAGGCAACTTATGCACTCCACCAATGACATATTGTGTTGCATATCTACAAAATGTAAATCCACTCTGGTATTAAAAACAGAGTCGATCAATTATCTTATTTCTACGAAAGGTTCCTTTCAACTTATAAGAATTGTTTTAGGTGTAAAAGGGAGAATCAATATGATTCAAATGTTATACTAGGGGGTGGGGGCTTTCATAGTACACCTTTTGATAAATTACATAAAGGATAGTATAATATCATCCAGATATATAATACCATCATATAGTTCATGCCCTTCTTCCCAATTGTTTATTTTTTCACACACAATCATCGTCAATTTTCCCCGGTTAACCATTCCAGGCTCTCATTCCCACTTCGTCAGAAAAAACACGTAATAGACGTCATTTGTGCAAATCGTCCTCAAATTATCACGGATGTTAGATACATTATTTTGCAGTCATCGAAGGACAAATGGACTAAAGATAGAGAATACCACTCTCAAAATGTTGAAGGAATTTTTCGATAAACCTACAGATTTGACTATTTTTGCCTCTGGGGCAATACTGGCATGTTTCGTGAAAGAGCGTCCAACACTGTGTTGTCCGGGAATGTTCTTAGTTGTCCGAATCTGGATCGGATACAGTTTTGACTCTCTGGAGTTGGCTTTGATATGGAAAACGGGAATTATCCAGTTCTCCTCGGACGCGCGCACGCTGCTTTTCTTTGTGTGGATAGCGATTTGTGTCTCATTCATTATCTCCTTAACATTCGTTAACATGTTTTGCTGTAGAAATGAATTGAAGACTGTGTATCGTCTATGGATTCTCGCCATCTTTAAGGTTACTTCCTGTTGTAATGCTCTATTTATTTTCACGGAGACGTATACACGACGAGAGTCCGGGGAAATAGCCATGTCCCTACAGATTATCATACTGGTGATTTCTGTTTGTGATGTTGTACTTGATTTTGCTGGCTTTCTTCAAACTGCCAGACTTTGTCGAAAGCGGAATCACAACGTCAAGCCACAACAGCCGCTCCCTTAGTTCCGCCACTAGGGACTTTGGATCCGCAGTGGACAACTACTTACAGGAACTTAAGATTTTTTCATTATAACTATCTCTATCAATTAATATCTTTTCTATACATTGTATTTTGAAGAGGTGATTGCAAGGTACAAAAGTAATTTATTGGAATTCATTATAATATGTACATGTAGATGGTTACGCATTGCTAGTTAGTTTGGTTCCGCAGCTCGTGATGAGTTCAACTCCGGACTGGGGCGAATCTCTATGTTCAACATTTCTTCACGTTGGCCAGTTATGATATGTGATATCTGAACGGTCCAGCGCTCTTAGGAAATTTGGTTCCGTGTTTCAAGATCCATGCACTACTAGTTCAACCTCGGACTGGGTTGGAAGTGGGCATCCATATACAGATATAATGAATTTCTCTGATATAGGTATAATGTATGTGTGAATGTTACTTGTGTTACTTATGAATGTACGTAAAAAATGTGAAATATGCCAAGTTGATAATCTGTAGCTGCTTGATTTTTTCCACTTTTAAGCATCAATGTTCGTACCGAAGAATTTTTTACTATAGTTTTTTAAACAGTTGAAAAGTACCAATGTATGCCACATTTGATAAAGGCTTTAAGTTTTGCAAACGCTCTTTTTCACAATTTTGTTAAATAACTGATTATTAAAAATTGTCTTACAAAGCATAAATAAAAATACCCGACAGAACATTTAGTGGTTAGGGCGCCCATTTTGCAACTCTGATGTGCCGGGTTCGATTCCCGATCCCAGCACTCGGTCATATCTACGACAGTATGTAGTGACTGTTCCGTTGCCAAAGGCCCAGCATTAGAAATAAAGTCACGTGTTTTTCGGGCATAACCTTAAAGGCGGAGGTCCCGTGTCGCAGATTGTGTAGGCATGAAAATTGGTTTACGTCCCTTTTGAGAATATTTCACACATATGGAGACATCACTATTGCTGGTGAAGGGCTGCAAAATTAGGCCTGTGTTCGGCGTTTATGGCCCTTTAGCAGGAAGGGATCTTTATCGTGCCACACCTGCTGTGACATGTGGCCTTGGGTTTTCGTGGTCTCATCCGAAGGACCGCCTATTTAGTCGTCTCTTACGACACGCAAGGGGTATGAGGGCCTATTCTAAGCCGGGTTCCTTACCGTTACGGTCCTGTATACGTTGAAGTTAGTGGCACTTCACTTTAACGCTGGTGTCGTCTCTCTGAGTGATGAAATCCGGAATGGGACGTAAAACAACTTAATGCAAACTTGTTCTAAAAGCCCTTCCCCAAAAGGGAAAATATTTATCAAAATTGTTTTTTAGAAAAATATCGCGTTACCTTGGCAATCACTTTCAAGGATGTTGACATACTTACGGACATTGAAACTAAAGTGAAAGTACCTTGTAAACTTGAAAACTTCTAATTGAGTAAGAGAACAAACCGATTAGTATGAAAGGATTTATTTTAGGAAAGACTTCGTAACCACGACAAAGACCTTGTAATTACGAAGCAACATTCTTGTATTTTAGATTGAATTATGAAATTATTGCATCAATAAATAGACTATTGGTACCATGCACTGTATTTACTTTATTTCATCATGTATGAGTGAAATATTACATGTATGAAACACTGGAGCCTAACATTGTTCTATGGCATAAAACGATCTATCGCATTGATGAATTAAGGAAATGCATAATAATGAAGAAAGTTTTGAAACTTGAAAGATGCATTATCCATTATAGTCTATATGGTTACTAAAAATATCATACTAATAAATCGAAAAACAAACCCAGAGCTCAAAAAATTATCTGTCATTGTCATTATAATCAGGAAGTGTAAAATAAAAATAACGAGAAAGTATGCAGTGTTCTTTTGATACAATACAATTCTTGTGAGTACACACACATGCATTATGCATGCCGGCCCAATCTTACAAGATCAATACCCTCTTTTTAAAAAATAATTTGCAACTAAACAAGCACGTCCACCGCTCAAGAAGTATATAGTTCTAAATTTCCCTATGTGATCCCCTTGCGTGTCGTAAGAGGCGACTAACTGGGGCGGTCATTCGGATGAGACCGGAAAAACCGAGGTCCCGTGTCACAGCAGGTGTGGCACGAAAAAGATCCCTCCCTGCTCAAAGGCCCTGAGTGCCGAGCATAGGCCTAAATTTTGCAGCCCTTCACCGGCAATGGTGACGTCTCCATATGAGTGAAATATTCTCGAGTGGGACGTAAAACAGTAAATAATCAATCAATCAATCAACTTGGATTTAGTGATAAAATCAAATAAATATACATTCGTGAAATTGAGTATTCTTTTCATGTTGGTGTGCTGACACTAGGTCGAATGCTATCTGACATTTAGGCCGTTTTTCACATTACGATGCTCCGTCTACCTGATAAAGATATAGATAGGGCTTACGGTGAGCATGACCGGTCATCAGCGATGCTTACTCCTCCTTGGCATCTGATCCCACCTCTTGTATGTATATAAGCCTGTGTTTCGCTACTCATAATTTTATTCTTTATAGGAATTTTGAATTGATCACTGTTCGTTACCTTGACTTGTTCATTTATCTTGTATTTTATTAAAGAGATTACAAAAATATTGCAATAAGTATCAGAGTTCCCTCCCTTTGCTGAACCAGGTGACATCTCGCCTAATCGCATCCTTTTGTATTCACCAGTAAGTGTAAAATGTTTCCTTAAAAATCATATATTCAAATCACTAACTTTATAGTTTTATAGGAAAATTCAAGAGGAAGATTACAAGTATATGGTTCCTTGGTCGAGTGCATTTGAAAATGAAAGTACGATGTCATATCAAAACACACCTGTTGATGTAGCTTTCGGTAAAGATAAAGGAACTTTTCTAGATATACTCTATTTAAGAGAATCACGATCCTAAGCCCAGCAGCTATGTCATTAAATATCATGTAAATGAACAAATTATACTTTTAACAAACAACTTATGGTTGTAATTTAACCACAAGAAAAAAAAAAAAGACCTTGCTCACATGTCAAAATGACAATATCCAAGTTTACTATCAAATGTAGATTTTATCACAGTTACTCGTTAAAAGAAACAAATTTCTCACTCTCTGCTAATTCCCAGTTAAAATGTGAAAACATGCATTGACGATCGCGACAACTGTTCTATGATAAATGAACTTCTTGCAACTCGTGATTTAATCGATAAACAATTGTGATATTATTTATGATGTCACCACGAACTAAAAGGCAATAATTCATAAATAAAGTGACGTGGCCGCGATTCGTGTTCGAATAATAAATTAACTTAGATTTTGATGGAAGCATCATTAATTTCATTTTAACACTTGTTGTTGGCATCGTTTTTAAAATGTCATATCATCGACTGTGTTCTGCCTCTCGGCCATGGACAGCTGGGAAGTACCCTTGTTTAATAACCTACACTGTCTACTTAGCAAACCCTTTGTCTTTGGATTATGCGCGTTTCAACAACTCCTCAAATTAGGTATTCATGTGTAATTTGTCATCTGTCTAAAATACATGCTGTATGCCATTTGCAGAGCGAAAGTGGTAACTTGTTAATGTGAAAATAAAAACAACCAATTAGGCCTGTGTGGAATTTATTCCGTAGATATACTTTCTGTATACTGGTTTGTGGTTTTGGAATGTTCAAGTTAATGAGCTCCGATGATCGGTTATGTCTCGAACTAATATATCTACAAATTCTTAATTACTGTATGATTTAATGATTCGTCACATGCACAATCAATGAAGTCTAATTTACAATCTGTCCTGTTGACAGATTGATATGTATAATGATTTGAAAAATAAACAGCTTTCATGTTGTCGGTAATAGTAAAAATAAAAGAGCCAGATCGGTTCCTCGTTTTTAGATACGGTACACTTGAATATAGTGTAGTCCTGTGTTATTTTTGCCTTGGTGTATTTCAAAACGAGTTTACCTTGTTTTAATTCCATCTTATGTGCACGCTTGGAGATACAGTCGGCAGGTTAATATTAAGTCCCGTAAGAATTATGGCATATAAAGCGAAAATGAAAAGGTACAAAATATATGAAAATTCAGGCATTAATTTGAGGCTTTCAAATGACTGATGGCAAACAGTTGTCAAGCGTTACCGTATTTTTGTAATTTTATCGCACAATAATGCGATATGAATAATATAAAGCGAGATATATACCAAGTTTTTTCAATTAAAACATGCTGCGCTGAGAAAATTGCAAATATTCATACACAATTCATTTTTGCCCTTTGTGGTTATTCTTTAGCGAACTCAGTTGAAGTATTCCGAATTATTATACAAACTTTTGCACTTTCGGAAGAAATAAATTCTATGTAAAATTAATGTTCGTGCAATTGTTAACGATATCCTGTTGTATTAATTTTTATCGAGTAATTTTCAGAAAAGGTCAGCATTTGATGTTAATACAAAATTTTCATATTTAGATTCATTTGGTGGCTTGGATATCATTGAAAATTCACTCAAAAATGTTAGTATATTCGAACCCCTGCTGTAATTTATATGATAATATCGCATTAATTGTACACACTAAATAAAAATAACATAATTTCTATGGAATATAATTTGAATAAATTCGAGTCTTACTTTTGTAACCGGATTTACAGCTAGGGGGCTCAGTGGAAACATGTCCTAGATCCCCCCAAAACTGGTGTCTGTTGGAAGTATACCAATGATTTTTTTTTATTGTTTATATTCTCCATAAGATAAAAATTTCAGAAATTAAAGATGGAGGCAGAAATAGACTGAAAAATATACATGACATTATCGTTTTTTTCTAATACAGGATCATGATGTTTCCATTATGACTTTTTTGTAAATTGAAAAGGATATAGCATGCTTAAAGTGATTATTAGGACGCATGTAAGTGCTATATTCAAGTTGAAAAAAATTAATTGAAGAGGATAGATTATTAATCTATTGTAAATGTAAAATAATGTATATTGCACTTGAGTTTAATGTCAAATAAGGATTTACCAAAGAATGCAAAGAATTGATAATTACGGAGATTTTCAGAAGTCAATGCAATTCTTTAGTTCGTTTGTCATCAATTTGATTTGAAATTGAACTACATGATTAATTCAAATATATGCAGCACTGATTACTTTTAAAATCCCCACATTTGTTCCCAACGCATTACCAATGTTTTTGATCAAATCACTTTTGTTGATGGTCAACAAAGTTATAATGTCATTTACCACTAATTATGTGCCTTGTGAAAAGCAATGAATAAAATAAATATCTCCAAAAGGTTCTAAATTAAAAAAAAATCATAAAGTTTATTGGACGTGATGAATATATATTTTGCATTTTGATTTAATAGGTGACTTGTGGTTTTCTCTGACGAAACTTTCCTCCAAAAAGAAACAAAGAAACTGGTTTCATTTGCATCACCCATGGACTTTTCTTCTGAAAGCTAATCAGAATCTCCCAGCAGTTTGTTCTTAATTAATGTTAAATCTTGGTAATCAACACTGACTAAAGACATTTATATATACCATGTAAACAGTTAGGGGATACCGAAGGGGACATCCAAAATTTTCCCCAACTTTAAAACAACACTTGCCTGGATCACTTGTTAAACATGACATACTCAATACATATCAACTTTAATTTTCCTGATGACAAGCATCTTGTTTAATAGTCATGTTTTGGTATGACACAGTGCTGGGTTTTGGTGCCCCCCTATGGCCTCGCCATGAATTTCAGATTTCACAAATGAGTTCCCAGTGTCTTTTACAGTTACGATCGGCAGGGAGCAGACGGACTCTAACGAGACAGGTAAGGCTTATTTTTTTTGATCAATATTAAAAAAAAGAATACCAATAATTCGTATACGTATTTTCTTAAGTTATATTGTAATGATGAAAATAGACTTAGATATACGTAAACCGTATTCTTGCCTGATTTTTGTTTTCTCTATTTTCCGACCATCGATATTACATCCAGACCTTTTTCAGATCAATGATGATACTACCTACAATTTTGGGAAGATGAATGTCTCAAATATTTCTTCTGAAATAATTTCAATGAGATTATACTTTATTTATTCTAAATTGTCCAAAGTATTTTTTTATCAAACTTTTTGAATGGAAAAAGCGGAAAAAGAGTTTTACTTCGTAAGCTGATTTACCGTGAAATCCCGATTTCATTAAGATATAATTTCCCTGATTACATACAAAGTTGACCTGTTCTGTCATCCTAATTACTCATTTGTTTTTATGTCATAGAGTGGAAAATAACCTTTTTTTTATACAAATGGTGTAATTTGTATAAATTTTGTCTCTTCAAGGCACCGCTCATTTAGAGACAGAATGGTACGCCTGTCACCTACTTTGGTTCTGATGGCAGTAACTATTTCGTGTGGTTTGGCATTCGTTCCTAACTCTAATATGAAGTGTGAATGTACTTGTTCGCCTATCAACAGTCCTGAAACAAAATACCTCGCTGTTGGAAATTTCGAAGCTTCCATAAAACCACAAACTGAACCTGTTAAAGGAACAGAAAAAGTTCCAAGTGTTCCAAGTGTGTTAAAGGAATCGCCTTTCAAGGTCACTGACTCTTCTAAACGTTCAGTTAAGAGCCATTTAAACAAAACCATCCATGGAAAAGAATCGTATACAAATTCAAAGAACATATCCAAACCACGTGTGCAATCTTATTCATCAAAACCGAAAAAAGTTAGCACAACATCTGCAACTGTGCAACCGAACTCTCCCATTGCAGTAAAAGTAGGTTCGTCAGCCTTTCGAAAGACAAAGAGGACAGCAGTAGCAGATTCAAAAGAACCCGTAGGAAGCAAATTACCAAAAGGTCAAGTCGAACACAAGGGAACCAATAAAAAAACTAAATCGCAAGTCATTACACTGGATGATATTATTTTTGGTAGAGTACCATATAATTTTGGCTCTGATGGGATTCAAAGAAATTTCCTGACAGATATTGAAATGAAAGAGACAACTGCTCCCAAAACAAGTGCAGTGAGTACCTCCAAAACGACTGCAAATTCAACAAGTGTCGCGGAAAGCTCTTCAGACACAACTGCATCTGCAACAAGCCGCTTAGAAACGACGATTTCAAAAACAACATCACAGAAAACCACCACTGTCAAAAAGGCTCCACCAAAAACAAGCACTTCATCACAAACAACAACTCAAGCTACCACCACAACGACTGAGGCACCTACGACTTCACCAACTACCCATAGGGCGTTTAATCCGATTTCTAGGCGGGGACTGTTGCCTCTTTTCAGATCAGGTTACGCACATTCATTGACAGCAAAGAAAAGAAAACCATTGAATGATACTCCATTACCTCCTTCCAAATCAACAACACAATCCACGACTCTTGATCCAACAACAGTAACAGAGAAGACAACAACAACGCCTGTTGCAACAACTACAACAACTACTCCCAAAGCGACCACGACTCCAAAACCGACAACTACTCCCAAACCGACCACGACTCCAAAGCCGACAACGACTCCCAAACCGACAACCACTCCAAAACCGACAACAACTCCAAAACCCACAACGACTCCAAAACCCACAACACAAGCCCCTACAACTACAACAACTACCACAACACCCAAACCGACAACCACTACGACAAAAAGGCCAACAACAAAACGACAATTCACTCCGAGAAAACAGTTCTACAAACCTAGCGGACCAACAATGGAAAGTTCTGTGCACCGTAATGGATTGTCATTAGTTTCCCCGAACCGAGCAAATCCGACATATTCGTTCAGTGAATCATTCAGGAGAAACACTATAAAGAACCTTCTAGACGCATTCAAACCAGAATACATGAAAAAGGTTCAAGAAAAACGTACCACAGTAACACCCAATCCAAAACCTAGACATGTTGAAATACAAACATATCGACCTCCTGCTAGTTCTTCTAGTGTTTCGAAGATGCAGCTTCCTGGCCAACAACGATTTGGGCAAATGCAACAGCCTCCTGCCCAGAATATGCCAAGCTATCAGTTAGCTCAATCAATGGGGTCGCTATCTAGTATGAACAGACAACAAGCAAGGAACTCTCCTCATCAAAGTTTCGCTGTTGTTGACACGTCAAGCCCTTCACAACAAGCCCCTTATCAGCCCCAATTACAAAGTCAGCAACATACGAGTTGGAACCCTGTAAAAGAGGCAAGTCAGCAACATGCGAGTTGGAACCCTGAAAGAGTGGCAAGTCAGCAACATACGAGTTGGAACCCTGTAAAAGAGGCAAAGAAATGGGGAGAACCTAAAAACTGGTCTCAAAACCAACAACATACATCGAATACGCAGAATCAATTGTCGTGGAACTCGCATCAACAACGGACCCCGGTACAAAAAAGTAATCCAGACTTCATTCCGCCAGGCTTTGCAATCGCAGGAGAGACTCCAAATAATCCACAACATTCACAACAACTGAGTCCTTTCCCAGGATTAAATCTGCCTCCTAGACATAAAAGCCCTATCGATTTCAGAGTACATTAATTTACCTAATATACATACCACAGGGGATCTGTTACTTTATGGTATATACGGCCTGGTGACTTATGACTTTGATATACATGTGAAATCAGTCATTTTGTTATATTTATTTATTATTTTTATCTTCTTTCAATAAAACATGCGCCTTTTATATTTTACGATAACAACGAATTCTTAGTGATATATAACCAGCATCAACTAGCTATGCGCATAAACAATGTGTGAATCCAAATGCACTATAAAGTAGTATCCAGTAAGCTTACTTCACAGGTCTGTGGAATGGAAAAGAGAACGGAGTACGATACAAATTACTTTAAAGTAAATACATGTAAAACAAGTCCCATTTTCTCATTTCATCCCCAAAGATGTTTATTTGTGTTTAGTTATATGTCTCGTTAGAGAATTCTTCACACAATGACACTTATGTCACAAATTTCTGAGCTATTCGTGGCGCTCAGGGCCGTACCAGTGAGGGTGGTTTTTTTTTTTATCGTGCCTACGCCTATCACGACACCTTTGTATTCAGGTTCATTTAAGAAATGACTGTTACAAGTTTTCAAGTTTACCCGAGATTGAACTGATGTTGCCTATTTGCAAAACTATATAATTCGCGTAGCGGATTATATTATGTTTGCAAATAGGCACATTGGTTCAATCTCCGGTAAACTTGAAAATATAACAGTCATTTTCTTATAATTAAATTTTCGACTATTTGAAGTCATAAAACTTGATTTCGAAGCTCTGAATAACAAAATAAATGTCAAATTCATGTCGTAGGAATTTAGCTTCAACTGACGTCACAATAAGGAATCGATCATTTGTCTGTGACGTATAGAATTGTGACGTACGAAGTTCAGTTTATACAGTATGAACCGTAAAATTAACGTTTACACGGATATAAACCTGAAAAATTGTAACAGAACAGATAGGGAGACCGGTGCAAAATTTAATTATATAGTAACAGACCCAGTGACTTTCTCTATAAATGCGAGCGCTTGTTAATGCCTGTGTTAAACAACATCTAAATTTGAGAGAGCTCGAGAAGCCAACCCGGGGACTTCCGGTTGGGAATAAAGTGTCATATCCACTAAACTACTGCAGTGAACGAATTTAATTTTAATCATTATCCTAAAAATATTTAAGGCGGGATCAAATAGTTTTCAGAGGCCTTAAGTGACAAAAATAACATCAGCTTCAAATATCAAGTGTATGGAAATATAGTAGCTTTAGTTAGTGACCATTTGTCCTTTTTATTACAAAAATGATCCCGCTATTGATCTAATAATTAAACACGTAAAAGGATTCGATTTAATTCATCTCAGTTTAAATTGGATTCGCATTTGAGAATGTCATTATCACGTTATCATTAAGCGTCTTCCGTAATGTTGCATTGATTGCCAGAGTAGGCCATTGGCGTGGTTTATGACAATGTCCATACATTATTTGAACCAATCACCGTGGATCTTTATCCTTCGAATGGACTAGTTGCTTTGTAGATGAACAGGAAAAACCTGTGAAATGAACGTGACAATTCGTAGCCTGTAGTGGTCATTAAAGAAGGGTTCTCGAATTAGGTCACCAGCAAATTTTTCACACATCGATATCAAGGTACATGTACATAATATATTCAATTGGACAGTCCATCTACACAGCTCCGGCAGATGTCGCAAAGTGTGTTGGCAGAACAGTTATTGGTGTTGTAGTTGATTCTGGTGCTTGGGGAATATGTTGTATTAGCTTGGGTTGTTGGATTTTATGCTGAAGGGGTTTGGGTTGATGGAGTTTGTTTTTACGAGATTTGAGTTGTTGGAAATTGCGTTGTAAGTGTTTGGTTGATGGGGATTTGCGTTGGTTTAAATTATGTTGTAGGGATTTGGGTTGGTGAAAATTTTGTTCGAGATTTGCGTTGTTGAAGACTTCGGGGTAAGGATTTGTGTTGATGGAGCTATGCGTTGTTTTAGATTATGTTGTAAGGATTTGGGTTTATAGAGATGTGTTTTTGGGATTTGTGTAGTTGAAGATTGTGTTTACGGGATTTCGGTGTTGAAGATTGTCTTGTGGGGTTTGCGTTGTTGGATATTGCGTTGTAAAGGTTTCGTTTGTTGGATATTGCGTTTTAGGAGTTCATATTGTTGGATATTGCGTTGTAGTGGCTTGGGTTGAAGGGGATTGTGTTGCGGGATCTGGGTTGATGGAGCAAATGTAGTTAGTTCTGCAATTGAAGGCATTGATGTACAGGGCGCCTCCCCGTCATTATGGAATATTGCGATATCAGCCCAGTTGATTAAATGTTCTTGTTTAGAGGTTCATAATATAAATCATATACGGTACCAATTTTTATGTACCAGATGCGCATTTCGACAAATTGTGTCTCTTCAGTGATGCTCAAACCGAAATGTTGGAAATCCGAAACATGAAAGTAAAACTTTATAAAAGTGATCAATGTAGTGCCAAAAGATTGGGGCCAAAAACTTCGAAGGATCAGAGCTATGCCTGAGATTAGCTGTGTGTATATTGTGTATCTTAATGACCTATTTCTTCAGAACCTTTTCTAAAAACTTCTTGTCGCTAAATGATGTACTTTACGTCAAAAGTTGACAATCTTCTATTTTAAACTTTCATGAATAATTTGAACGTGGCTACATTTGTTTTTATCACCATTTATCCACATGACCAGTCTTTATTGTAATTTTTATGCCAACACCCTTCTCTTATTTTCATTCCTCCTGTTTTCAACAAATTACATTGAGATAATTTTTTTTCTTTCGATATCAAAGGACTGCCGACAGGAAGGAAGATGGCTCCATATGGTCCCAATTTCTACCCAAATTTCAAAATAGACTTAAACCCAGTAAAACTCTGTTTTGTACATAGTCTTAGAAAAATAACGTAATCATGATGATGAATGCAAGTGTTTAAAGCCACAAATTGTCACAGTTTTAAGGAAATTAAAAGTTCCAGAAGAAAATTGTATACATTTTGCTTTGGAAACATGAATCATGCGTTTGCCTATGCAGTATTTTAATATCAAATTCAAGTTACAACTGATACAAACATAAAGAATTTGCAAGTTTGAAATGGAGGCAAGTGTGTGCCCTACATTTTCTAAAACAATATGTCATTTTAGACAAAAATTTATATTAACTATGCGACCTTCTTGTGAACTTGAAATACATCATGAAGTTGCCTACTAAAACTGATTGGCTAAATATGATTTACGAGTTTGTTCACGTTGACTTCTCGAAATTAGGGTTATATATGGCCCTTGTCCTCCCTTCTCTTTTGACAAGGAATCCCTTTCTGGTGGGTAATAAGAATAGATGTCTCGAGATATTTTCACATACACAGATTACAGCTTATATAATCAATTATTAAGGTTGATGAGGGAAGATAAAATTAACTTTTTATAACGTCTGTGGGGGTTTTAAAAAAATATTTTTTCTTTATTTCATTCTTTTTCATTTTACTCCCATGTAAATCTGCAAAATAAAGATTGGGGAGGGGGGGGGGGGATGATGGCCCAAATAGCAATCGTTAACTGCAAAATTCTGTTGGCCTAAAACAAATTCTAAAGATCACTTCCCATCAAAATTTCGGCATACACAGGCGCTGAAATACTGACACCGTATTATACTTAACTGTGGGTTTATTTTAGCAATTTTTGCGGAAGACTACTTCCGCTAAAGTAAGTATACCTCCAGCAGGGGCATGCATTATGACGGACCAAATTGGGGAGTTAGCAGCCGCTAAACTAAGTCCGCGTCAAAAGTTAGAAAATCAAATTTCCGCAAAATATGATACCATAGGCCTGGGTCAAGGATATTGCACTGTTACTATATGTAAACAATGGAGAAATTCGAACCATGAATAAATTAATATCCAACGTGTATTATCTTTTTTCACATTTTGTCATGTTTCAGGAAGCTTAACTACTTCTGTCATTACCATATATTACTAATTTATCCAAGTTTTAAAAACATGGTATCCCACTGATTCTAGCAAGGCTTGCAACTCCATCTGCCACTTTCCGTTCCCCAGCACATAAAGTTATTTACGCTGCTTACCAACTAGTTTTTAAGCACCTCCTTGTCAATGATTAAAATCCTCTAATGACAGCTATCTATCTACAGCTATCTATCTGTTGTATATTTTTTGTTCTGTAGAAAGTCATTTCATTCAAATCCCTGACAAGGAATGATCACTTTCCTGGGCTTTGAATTTGATACGATTAACATGGTTATGCGTCTTCCTCAAATGACTATTTTCTTCATAGAAAAAAGGTCACCCTCGAAGACACGCAATCACTCATTGGCTTACTGGACATTACATTCAAAACCATTGCTCCTGGTCGAGTATTTTGCAGGCGACTGATCGATGCAACAGTCGGCATAAAAAAAACAGGTCAGGATCACACAAGACATGAAAGCTAACCTTTATGTCTGGCAACAGTTCCTGCAAAATTTTAATGGTATTATATTCACAACTCTTGGCCTTTGGACCTCTGACTCTTCACTGCATTTTTTTTTTATAGATGGCGCATGGGGATCAAAAGGGGGATTTGGTATCTATTTTGCGGGTAGCTGAGCACACTCGAGATGGCTACAGGCCTGGGTCTAGCGCGGGTAGTCAAAGGCATGAAAATTTTGGAACTTTTCCCAGTGTATGTGGCACTCTCATTGTGGTGTGACAGACTATTGAACATGTAAATACTGTTCCATATAGACCATATGTCAGTGGTTCAGATAACTTAATTCATCCCCATCCAATCTCCAGCAGTCATGCATATTGTTAGAAATATAGTCCTAATAATGTTACAATACAACATCACCATTAAAGCTCAGCACATACTATCAACTTAATTCAATTGCCTACGGTATTTGTCGTTCACAGTGGGAAAGATTCAGGAAGCTAACTCCCGACGCAGACGTTTGGCCAACTTCAATCCCCAACTCGATCTAACAGATCTAATGCCAGAATCCAACAGCCTCGTTTACAACGCTCTAGCTCCCAGTACACACAAGACATACGAAACTGCCCTTACAAAAATCTAAATTTTCTTAAGAGTCCAGTACAATCAATCAGTAGTGATTTTGCCCATACCAGTTTCAGTAAAGGCATAGATATCGAACAATGATCAATCTCGTAAGTCCCAAATGAATACAAAACAAGAGTTGTGCACACACGGACCCCTGGACAACCAGAGAATGGGATCAGGTGCCTAGGAGGAGTAAGCATCCCCTGTTGACCGGTCACACCACGCCGTGAGCCCATAGGTCTTGATCAAGTAAACGGAACATCAGTGTGTGAAAACGGCTTAAAGGGGCAGTGGACACGTTCTGAGCTAAAAATTTTCAAATTTTTAGATTTCCATTTTCAATGTTTACAATGCTCACTTAAGGTATGTCTATGGTCACAGACAAAAATTTGAACGTCATTTGTTGAAGTTACAAGTGAGATACAGCATTTACAAATCTTCGCTATGTACAACAAGGCTCGAGCCTTGTTTTTGTTTACTATAAAGATTGCTTCACAGAAAATACCATGTTTAAAACAAAATGAGATGTGAGAATCACTGAAAACTATTTAAATGTGTTCAGAATGAACTTGTAATGTGAAAAAATCTGCTTTATACGGAACGTATGCTAACATATTCAACGTAGGTAACAAAAACATGACTCGAAGCATTGTTTATCATATCGACGATTTAAATGCTGTATCTCACTTGTAACTCAACAAATGACGTTCAAATTTTAAAGTAGCTTGTCTTGATTCGAAAACTGGTCATACGCAGAACAAGCTCTTGCGTATCGAATTAGTTGAGAGAAATACACACCATATGCAGGTGATGACGGAATATTGCTACATAAATATGGGAAGTTGACGATGGAGAAGCTGAAATCGTCCCGTTTGTTATAAAGTTGAATAGTTAGTTTGCCGTTAAATAAAATATCCAAGTCCAAGTACGAAGCAGACATGGAATACTCTGTGATGTCCTTTATTTCCAGTTCTCTGGGATATATTGAATCGACATATGAATGAAAATCATTATTATTGATAGATAAAACGTCGTCAATATATCGAAATGTCGAATTAAAGGCCACCGCTAGAGACTTCTTTGCATGTAGATGCTTTTTAATGACTTCTGCCTCATAAGAATATAAAAAC
>CAJDSM010029154.1:0-23390 GCA_903981925.1 Ostrea lurida
TTGGTGACTAAATCAAACGACTAATGGCTTTAATAATGTATTTTGATAGCAGGTAAAAGTCATGTGAGTCAAAATGATTGTGATTGTGGGTAGAATGTAGTTTAGGTAATGACTATTTTTAATTAGTTATAAAGCTTACGAAATTCATGTCAAAACAAAATTTGCAGAGTCAGTCAAAGGTCAATCAGTCCCTCTTTTGCAACTTATGATGAGAGTTTCCCGTGTAAGGAATTGACTCCGTCATATTGTGAACTGTCACAGTAAACTACCGTGGAAGGTGTAAGAAAAATGCACGAAGGCCTGGAAGAAGATATGACGTTTGACGGAAATATTAATTTTTATTCTAGGGCAACCACTCAACACGTTGTAAAGAATCATTATGTTACGGTGTGATTTTGCTTTCTGTGAGAATCCATTCACATCGATATGATTCACGTTCTGTCAATCTTAAAATGTAGATGCTTTGTACATTGATTTAAAGGATAACTTAAGGGAAGAGACTAACTTACCCGTGGGTTGCATGGTCAGCGGGAGAGGAGAGGTAAGCACAGCACTTCCGGAAGTAACGGTACAGAAATATTGCCCCTCATCAGTACACTGTAAGCTGTTGTACTCCACCGTTAACGATCCGTTCTGGAAGACTGCTGATCTCCCGAGACTGTCGGTAGTTACTCCACTGTCATAGGTGGCTATGGTAACGTTCGTGTTATTGGATATTTTATAAATTGAAATGGAGTTAATTGCTGACGTAGCCACGCTCGTCTGGCATTGAATACTAACAGACTTTCCAGGTTTAGCAGTCACGTGGTATTGTGTAAAAGACACATCTGAAATTAGATGATAAACGTTAGCTATAACGCGGTATAAGGTAAAGTCAAAGATAACAAACAGTGATCATTCTAGTAAGTTCATAATAGAATACAAAAACAAGAGTTGGGCACACACGGACCCCTAGACACATCAGAGGTGGGATCCAGGTGCCTAGGAGGAGTAAGCATTCCTGTTGATGGAAGGAAGGGGGACGATGGTGTCCCTGTCTACCTCTAGATATACTCGAAATATTCAGGTTGATAACACTAATAAAACTTGAAAATTTTAAGAAAATTCTCGAAACTTTAAGGTAATAAGTTGTTGTAACAGTAAGCAAAACGTTTTCCCAAACATAATACCTATAGTTTGATGTGCAGTATGCAGCATCTATTATAACCTCGTGGAAATACTCACTGGCTGTGCTGACAGGATAGCCTGTTGTTTGTTTCTGTAACCAATTGTTGTAGTGCCAGGAGATGTTTCAATGTGTCAATGTTTGAGTTGGCCTGTCGTGGTTCGTTGTTGACAAAAATGAACTCTGTGTTGTTTGTGAAGGGGTTTCTGTGTTTGATTGTGATGTGGTGACTTTAGACGAACGATGTATGGAGAGTTTTCAAGTCGTGATTCCTTGTTGGTTCTACAGTGACGCAATAGTGGAATCGTTCGTATTGTTTGGACATTTGAGTTGCGTGGGGTAAGGTATATGTGTATTTCAGTGGTTGTTTACTGTGGGCTTGGAAGTGGATATTGGCGATGTTGTCCTCTGTAATTGTGTTGAAGGTAGAAGAAAGGAATATTGAGAAAGGAATTAGGAGATGTAGTCTCTGGTCGAAGATAGAGAAGCTGCAGTAGTTGTTTCTGTTTCTATTTGTGGAGGATGTTGATGAAATGTTAGTCAATGTTTCTTAATGGGCAGTAAGACTGGGACGTTTTCGTGTAGTTGAGCAGATGATGTTGTCAGTATTTGTGTTGTAGTGGTAAAGGTGTACTGATGTAATGTTGTTGAAATGCAGATGCCAGTATTTCTGTTGTAGTCAGGGACGTTGGTGATGCTATGTAAAGTTGACGTTGTCAAGTTTGTCTGTTGGAGATGTGGACTGATGATATCAGACTTTTGTAAATGTAGTTAAGGATGGAGCTTGGGAATGTGATTGATGTTGATGCCATCGTTTTACTTTGTAGATAGGGACGTAAAGCGATGTGGTTGAATGTTGGTTGTGGTTGTTGTTGTACTTGGATGGTGTTGTTGTTGATGTGGATGATGTTGTCGTCAGTAATTTTCTTTGTGGTTGTTGATGTTGGAGTTTATTTGTTGGTAACTGTCAGTGTTGTTGGTGATGTGGGGTTGATGTTGATAGTTTTACTGTAGTAAGTAGTTGGTGTGATGTGGTTGATGGTTGATAGTGTTTCTGTAGTAGTTGTTGGTGATGTGGTTGATGATGAATAGTGTTTCTCTTGTATTTGTTGGTGTGATGTGGGTTGAATGTTTGGTAGTGTTTCTGTAGTTGTTGGTGGTGATGTGGTTGATGTTATTAGTGTTTCTGTTGTTGTTGGTGGTGGTGTGATATGTATTTGATGTTGCTAAGTGGTTGCGTTGTAGTTTTTGTTGGTGATGGTAGTTGATGTTTGATAAAATATTGTGCTGTAGTAGTTAATGCTTCCCTTTGTTGTAGAGCTTATTTCAGTGGTCCATTTCTGCTTCTTTTGTTTCTGTAGCTGTAGAAATTCAGCTGAGCGTATAATCATGTTTTAATAACTAATGGTTTAACAAAGTAGGATTGCTAGAAGTGAAAAAAATATTTATGAACTTTAAAAACACCAAATAAAAAAGAAATTGATTTCAATATTAATGCTTGAGACATAATTCCAGTTCGAAACTGCCATATTTTAATACTACGATAAAATTTGTCAAGCATAGAAAATATATATCAATATATTATCAAATTACCAGTTTTATATACGAGTGGTGTTACTTGGTTGTTAGTATATACCACATGTGGTATGTTAAGTTGTAAGTTGATGTTTCTTAACATATGTAGAAAGCAGGGTCAATTGGGATCAATATTAGTTGTAGACGAGCTAGTAGATCTTATTTTCAATTAAATACAGATTCATCAAAAATAGAAAAAAAAATTAGCTTCGGTGTAATTGATGAATTCAGTTGTAGTTCCAATAGCAATAATATTGAATCAAAATGAAGCAATTTGTTGAAAAATTCAGGACGATATCAATGTAACGATATTGTCAAGAGTAAACTGGTAACTAATGGCTTTTAAAAATACAATAAAGAATAAGTGATGGTTATAGAAAAGATATCGTTTGATATCTGACCACACGATATGGGTAGGCATACCTGTTGGTGTTGTAACCGTTGAATAAAGTTGTATTTTCTAAAGAAAAATATCAGATGTGAAGAAGATAGGTTAAAGTAATGCATTATGCAAGTTTTGGCATCATTAGTAAACACAAGATAAATAAGGTTTTTTGAAAATATGCTTATGTCTAACATATAAATCAAATAACGTTGGTTTCTTCTTGCAATCATAGGTACATATAATCGAACACGAAGAATGTATTCAACATAAGTGCGCTTCCTTTTAGCTATGCAAAACATGTATTACTTCTCTCTCATCTAATTATAACAAGTTGGAACCGGATATAGAGGGGTTATAGGAAGCGCAAGCATTCGGATAGAGGTAATAAAAGTTACCTGTTAGTCATAAGATGGGTTGTTGAATGAAGGAGGAAGTGGCTACAGCTGTTGTTATTGACCGTTGGTGGTCTGAGGCTGCTGTTTGATGATATGTAGAGGTTTGAGCTGTTGAGAGACACCGGCAATGGTGGACTGAGCTGTCGAATGAAAGAAGTTGACCGTAGTTTTTGTTGTTGAATGCAGTTTCACCGTTCTGGTGATGTTGAACGTGTTGGTACGGTGTTGATGGTTTTTCAGTGCTAGTGGAGAATCTCCTTGAACTGTTGTTGAAAGATTGTAGAAATGGTCTGATTAGCCCGGGGGGTGAAGTTTGCACATTTTGTTGATGGATCTTTTTGGTGGTTGTTAGTAATGTTAGATGAGCTTGGAGTGGTTTGCCCGTCGTCCGAGCCTTTCAAATGTGGTCTGAATGGTTGTCGATTGTGATGAACGTCTTCCTGACTGTTGTCGGGGAAAATGGAATATTGTTTTTGTAACAGTAGATGCTGTTTGTTGTCGAGGGCTTGAACTGTAAACGGTTGTTTGATGGTTGTGAACGTGGATTTTTGATTCCGTAGACGTGTTTGTGTTTCAATGTGTTGCTGTTGTTGTTGGTGTCGAGATTGTTCCAGATTGTTGTTGAGGGCGTTGAGATTGGTTCCAGATGTTGTTGAAGGGCGTTTGAGATTGTCCCAGATGTTGTTGAGGGCGGTTGAAAATTATTCCCAGTATGTTGTTGAGGGCGTTGGGAAGGTTCCAGATGTTGTTGAGGGCGTTGAGATTATTTCCCGAATGTTGTTGAGGGCGATGAGATGGTTCCCAAGAATGTGTTGAGGGCGTTGAGATGGTTTCAGATGTTGCTAAGGAAGTTGAGATTGTTCCAGATGTTGCTAAGGAAGTTGAGATTGTTCCAGATGTTGTTGAGGTTTTGGGAGGTAGTTCGCGATGTTGATTGTGTTTTGATCGTGGTTTCCCAACTGTTGTTACTGACATCTGTTGAACTTGGAATTTGATTGGAATGGAAACACAACTGTTTTGGATATCAGATAAGGTAAGGATCCCTTCATATACAGTATTGTTGTTTGATATAGAGATGTCAATGTGTCAAATGACATACTCCCCAAACATGGTAAGTAGAAATTAAACAAACGGTAATGGAAGAGTTAATAATTCTATATACTCCTCTTCATTTTGTCACATCTACGTGTCGGTGAAGTACAACGTGGAGGTCCCGAGATACTAACCAAGGCCTGAAAAAGGTGCACAAATACATGTGTGTGGCTTGCCCCTAGAGGTCCGTGTTTGCCCATCTCTTGAATTCCGTATAGAGCTAATGAGACTTGTGTTTTTTTGGGACTATGAATTACGTTTTTAATACTTTGTTCTTCGCCATTTTATATTGATCTCTGTCCATTATTCGTCACCTTTATGTATCAAAGAAATAGAGATATACCGCTTGTAATATGGAGGCTAATGTTGCAGAAAACCAAGAATATACAAATACTTACTCCGATTGAAAATCGATCAGATTATTTTTACAACCGGTATATTGTCGGGTTTTTTTTCTTTTTCGGTAACAATCTTTTATGCGCCCAGCCAACCGCAAAGGGCCAGAAATGTAAACCTAACCGTTTTCAAGAAACCATGTC
Source organism: Ostrea lurida (assembly GCA_903981925.1). NCBI lineage: Eukaryota > Metazoa > Mollusca > Bivalvia > Ostreida > Ostreidae > Ostrea > Ostrea lurida. The sequence continues at coordinate 5,152 of CAJDSM010029154.1, forward strand.
CTTTTACCATGTAACCATTTAAAACCAGCAAGCGAATTGTTTTCAAATATAACCCAAATCTTGTCCCACCATCAAACCTTTTTTGAAAACTTCGAAGAGAGAGAGAGAGAGAGAGAGAGAGAGAAGAGAGAGAGAGAGAGAGAGAAGAGGAGAGAGAGAGAGAGAGAGAGAGAGAAGAGAGGGAAGAAGAGAGAGAGAGAGAGAAGAGAGAGAGAGAGAGAAGAGATTTCAAACACCCAATAATCTTATAACCTGAAAAACCTCCCAGACTCTCATTTAAACAATGTTTTTGCAAGTGACAATGAATTGCGTATTTGCCCATTTCTTAATTTTGGTACATGTAGCTATGGGATTGATCAATGTTAAGTATTTTCACCTTTAACTTTTCCAGCAGATTTAAAGGAATTAACTTTTTTGTCTGATGGTTTTCTTTTTAATATTTGATAAACCCAGTGAGGAATAGAAACTTTAATGAATAGATGCAGAGGACGTCTATACAAAACATTTTCCCTGGCTTCGTCTATAAATATTTATATGAATCTTTTTATATTTCTTAAGAAATTGACATTGCGTTCATAATCCAATAAATTCATGTTTGTTACAGACAAGTTAGATTTTGTGGTGTCAGCTGTCCTTATGATCACTACCAAATATGGAGTGATTCAAAGGTCAAAAGTTGAATTGGCTGTTCCGTGTAAAGTAACGAAATTGTCAACAATGATATTTTAGTACAGAAAGGGACATGGACACGTCTTGAGCTAAATTGTATACTGAATACTTGCATTTATAATGTTTCAAATTAATGCTTAATTATGTTATTTGTAATGGTCAGCAAACATTTAAACGCCATTTGTTGAGTTACATGTCCAAGTGATATACAGCACTTCCAATTCGCCTCTGTCATGGTTTTTGTTTATCTATATTGAATATATGCTAGCGTACGTTCCGTTTAAAGCAGATTTTTTCAAATTACAAGCTCATTATGAACACAATTAAACAGTTTAAAGTGTTATTCACATCACATTTTGTATTAAACATGGTATTTTCTGAGAATCAACCTTTACATAAACATAAACAAAGCACGAGTCTTGTTTACATAACAAAGAACTGTGAGCACTACATCTCTCTTGTAACTCAATAACTGACATTAAAAGTTTTCCTGACCATTAGAAATAACTTGGTTAAGTATTCTAAACATAAAAAAATGCAAATATAAAATTTAGCTCAATACGTGTCCATGTCTGTTTAATTAAGTCTACTTGATATGGTTAGAAAATACACGAAAATATATATTAAAAAAAAAACAAAAAAAAACAAAAAAANATCCATGTCCGTTTAATTAAGTCTACTTGATATGTTTAGAAAATACACGAAAATATATATAAAAAAAAAACAAAAAAACAACCAATGAACTGTCTTTCTTTTATGGTTTATAGGGTGATGAAGGCAGCAATCATTGCAGAAAAAATTCATAATATGATTTTTCCCCTGTAATGCTAGCATCTTTCACCACCCAATAAATCAACAAAGAAAGCATTTTGTTGGTTAAATCAGGACATTCAATGTTTTGCATAACGCTGTTTGTTTTCCAAAATTAAATCTACAATCAATTATATATTTACATACCTGACTGCATTACGATAACCACTTCCGATGCGAGAGCGGTTTTATTCAGTAGTGTGTTTGATGCAATACACCGAATTACAGAGCCATTTAAGGCTTGCTCCATTGGAAAGGTAGTTCTATAGTTCCACTCAAAATCCACAGAGCAGTCACTTTTTCTAGCTGACTTATAGTGACTACGCCTTGCGGGCTCTTGCAGCATCGATCCGTCAGGTAAACGAACTTCGAGAGTGACGAAGCCATATTCAAAGTCTGTGGTCGTCCGGCAGGTCAGTTCCACTCTTTCACCACTGTAATACTCTGTCTTCATGTCCAGCGTTACGTTATTGACAGGCGCTGAAAAGTAAAAGAAAATGACCTAGTTAATGTCATAGTTGTGTTGCCGTCCATCATCCTTCCGAGTTTTATGGCTTTACTCCAGGTTTTATATTTAAAACTATTGTATTCGATGCTAATTGACTTTAACTGAAATATAATAGTATAAAACTTACCAGTGATCTCAACGTCACTGGTGCTCATTATAACTGTTTTTCCAACGTCTGCCATTGTTATCCCACATCTGAATCGTAAGAGTGAAGGACACGTGTTTGCTGTTGCTAATTTGACGTGATATACAACTCTTATTCTGTCATTATATCGGTTAAAAGTTACGCTTGTTAAATCACTCGACGTGGGATGTGATTCTGTTCCATTACTTGAGTATTCTGCGAGTACAGAAGAACCCGTATTTAGTTCCCGGCTTGCAGATACTGTGTCCCAATTATCCACGACGTCAATTGTGCACTCTAACGTCACTTCCTTTCTAGCAAGGACCGTAACACTAGGGAATGACATGTCTGGAATACAGTATGCAAAATTGAATACATTTTTTTTTTAAAAGAAGATAACAGAGATTACAGGGTAGGCAGGATAAAAGAAAAGAAGTGAAAGGGGAAACAAAACGACAAGATGATAGGAGCAGAAAACGGAAGTTAATGAAAACTGAAATGAAGACTTAGGGAGAATGGGAGAAAAAGAGGGGGGGGGGGTGGAAGGAAGGGGGACGATGGTGTTCCCTGTCTACCTTCTAGATAATACTTGCGAAATATTCAGGTTGATAACACTAAATAAAACTTGAAAATTTTAAGAAAATTCCGAAACTTTTAAGGTATAAGTCTGTTGTAACAGTAACAAAACGTTTTCAAACATAATAACCTATAAGTTTGATGCAGTATGCTAGCATCTATTATAACACTATTCGGGGAGATACTCTACTGGCTGTGCTGACAGGATAGCCTGTTGTTGTTTCTGTAACCATTGTTGTAGTGGCAGGAGATGTTTCATGTGTCAATGTTTGAGTTGCCTTGTCGTGGTTCGTGTTGGACAAAATGAACTCTGGGTTGTTTGTGAAGGGGTTTCTGTGTTTGATTGATGTGGTGACGTTAGACGACGATGTATGGAGAGTTTCAGTCGTTGATTCCGTTGTTGGTTCTACAGTGACGGAAATAGTGGAATCGTTCGTATTGTTGGACATTTGAGTTGGTGGGTTGGTATATGTGTATTTCAGTGGTTGTTTACTGTGGGCTTGGAAGTGGATATTGGCGATGTTGTCCTCTGTAATTGTGTTGAAGGTAGAAGAAAGGAATATTGAGAAAGGATTAGGAGATGTAGTCTCTGTCGAAGATAGAGAAGCTGCAGTAGTTGTTTCTGTTCTATTTGTGGAGGATGTTGATGATGTAGTCAATGTTTCTAATGCAGTAGACTGGGACGTTCGTGTAGTTGATGCAGATGATGTTGTCAGTATTTGTGTTGTAGATGGGTAAGTTACTGATGTTAATGTTGTTGATGCAGATGCCAGTATTTCTGTTGTAGTCAGGGACGTTGGTGATGCTATTGTAGTTGACGTTGTCAGTTTGTCTGTTGGAGATGTGGACTTTGATGATATACTAGACTTTTGTAATGTAGTTAAGGATGGAGCTGGTGATGTGATTGATGTTGATGCCATCGTTTTACTTGTAGATAGGGACGTAAGCGATGTGGTTGATGTTGGTTGTGTTGTTGTTGTACTTGATGGTGTTGTTGTTGATGTGGATGATGTTGTCGTCAGTATTTCTTTTGTGGTTGTTGATGTTGGTAGTTTATTTGTTGTAACTGTCAGTGTTGTTGGTGATGTGGTTGATGTTGATAGTTTTACTGTAGTAGTAGTTGGTGGTGATGTGGTTGATGTTGATAGTGTTTCTGTAGTAGTTGTTGGTGATGTGGTTGATGATGATAGTGTTTCTCTTGTATTTGTTGGTGGTGATGTGGTTGATGTTGGTAGTGTTTCTGTAGTTGTTGGTGGTGATGTGGTTGATGTTATTAGTGTTTCTGTTGTTGTTGGTGGTGGTGGTGATGATGTATTTGATGTTGCTAGTGTTGCTGTTGTAGTTTTTGTTGGTGATGTAGTTGATGTTGATAAATATTGTGCTGTAGTAGTTAATGCTTCCTTTGTTGTAGAGCTTATTTCAGTGGTCATTTCTGCTTCTTTTGTTTCTGTAGCTGTAAGAAATTCAGCTGAGCGTATATATGTTTTAATAACTAATGTCTTAACAAAGTAGGATTGCTAGAGTGAAAAAAATATTATATGAGACTTAAAACACCCCAAAATAAAAGAAATTGATTTCAATATTATGCTTGAGACATAATTCCAGTTCGAACTGCCATATTTTAATACTACGCAATAAAATTTGTCAGCATAGAAAAATATATATCAATATATATCAATTACAGTTTATATACGATGTGGTGTTACTTGGTATGTTTAGTATATACAATGTGGTATGTTAAGTTGTAAGTATGATGTTCTACATATGTAGAAATGCAGGTCAATTGGATCAATTATTAGTTGTAAACAGAGACTAGTAGATATTATTTTCATTAAATAGATTCATCAAAATAAGAAAAAAATTAGCTTCGTGTAATTGATGATATTCAGTTGTAGTTCCATAGCAATAATATTGATCAAAATGAAGCATTTGTTGAAAATTCAGGACGATATCATGTAACGGATATTGTCAGAGTAACTGAGTAACTAATGCTTTTAATACAATAAAGAATAAGTGATGGTTATAGAAAGATATCGTTTGATATCGTGACCAACGATATGGGTAGCATACCTGTTGGTGTTGTAACCGTTGATAAAGTTGTATTTTCTAAAGAAAAATATCAGATGTGAAGAAAGATAGGTTAAAGTAATGCATTATGCAAGTTTGCATTCATTAGTAAACACAGATAATAAGGTTTTTTGAAATATGCTTATGTCTACATATAAATCAAATAACGTTGGTTTCTTCTTGCATATCATAGGTACATATAATCGAACACGAGAATGTATTCACATAAGTGCGCTTCCTTTAGCTATGCAAAACATGTATTACATTCTCTCTCATCTATTATAACAAGTTGGGAACCGGATATAGAGGGGTTATAGGAAGCGCAAGCATTCGGATAGGAGTATAAAAGTTACCTGTAGTCATAGATTGGGTTGTTGATGAGGAGGAAGTGGCTACAGCTGTTGTTATTGACGTTGTGGTCTGAGCTGCTGTTGATGATAATGTAGAGGTTTGAGCTGTTGAGGACACCGGCAATGTGGACTGAGCTGTCGATGAAAGAGTTGACGTAGTTTTTGTTGTTGATGCAGTTTCAACCGTTCCTGGTGATGTTGACGTGGTTGTACGTGTTGATGGTTTTTCAGTGCTAGTGGAAGAATCTCCTTGAACTGTTGTTGAAGATTGTAGAATGGTCTGATTAGCCGGGGGTGAAGTTTGCACATTTGTTGATGGATCTTTTGTGGTTGTTAGTAATGTAGATGATGCTTGAGTGGTTTGCCCTGTCGTCGATCCTTTCAATGTGGTCTGAATGGTTGTTGATTGTGATGACGTCTTCTGAACTGTTGTCGAAATTGGAATATTGTTTTGTACAGTAGATGCTGTTGTTGTCGAGGCTTGAACTGTAACGGTTGTTGGTGGTTGTGACGTGGATTTTGATTCCGTAGACGTGGTTTCATGTGTTGCTGTTGTTGTTGGTGTCGAGATTGTTCCAGATGTTGTTGAGGGCGTTGAGATTGGTTCCAGATGTTGTTGAAGGGCGTTTGAGATTGTCCCAGATGTTGTTGAGGGCGGTTGAAAATTATTCCCAGTATGTTGTTGAGGGCGTTGGGAAGGTTCCAGATGTTGTTGAGGGCGTTGAGATTATTTCCCGAATGTTGTTGAGGGCGATGAGATGGTTCCCAAGAATGTGTTGAGGGCGTTGAGATGGTTTCAGATGTTGCTAAGGAAGTTGAGATTGTTCCAGATGTTGCTAAGGAAGTTGAGATTGTTCCAGATGTTGTTGAGGTTTTGGGAGGTAGTTCGCGATGTTGATTGTGTTTTGATCGTGGTTTCCCAACTGTTGTTACTGACATCTGTTGAACTTGGAATTTGATTGGAATGGAAACACAACTGTTTTGGATATCAGATAAGGTAAGGATCCCTTCATATACAGTATTGTTGTTTGATATAGAGATGTCAATGTGTCAAATGACATACTCCCCAAACATGGTAAGTAGAAATTAAACAAACGGTAATGGAAGAGTTAATAATTCTATATACTCCTCTTCATTTTGTCACATCTACGTGTCGGTGAAGTACAACGTGGAGGTCCCGAGATACTAACCAAGGCCTGAAAAAGGTGCACAAATACATGTGTGTGGCTTGCCCCTAGAGGTCCGTGTTTGCCCATCTCTTGAATTCCGTATAGAGCTAATGAGACTTGTGTTTTTTTGGGACTATGAATTACGTTTTTAATACTTTGTTCTTCGCCATTTTATATTGATCTCTGTCCATTATTCGTCACCTTTATGTATCAAAGAAATAGAGATATACCGCTTGTAATATGGAGGCTAATGTTGCAGAAAACCAAGAATATACAAATACTTACTCCGATTGAAAATCGATCAGATTATTTTTACAACCGGTATATTGTCGGGTTTTTTTTCTTTTTCGGTAACAATCTTTTATGCGCCCAGCCAACCGCAAAGGGCCAGAAATGTAAACCTAACCGTTTTCAAGAAACCATGTCCTTTTACCATGTAACCATTTAAAACCAGCAAGCGAATTGTTTTCAAATATAACCCAAATCTTGTCCCACCATCAAACCTTTTTTGAAAACTTCGAAGAGAGAGAGAGAGAGAGAGAGAGAGAGAAGAGAGAGAGAGAGAGAGAGAAGAGGAGAGAGAGAGAGAGAGAGAGAGAGAAGAGAGGGAAGAAGAGAGAGAGAGAGAGAAGAGAGAGAGAGAGAGAAGAGATTTCAAACACCCAATAATCTTATAACCTGAAAAACCTCCCAGACTCTCATTTAAACAATGTTTTTGCAAGTGACAATGAAAAGGTAAAGATAACAAATAGTGATTAAATCTCAACAGGTCTAAAATAGAATACAAATCAGATCAGGAGTTTGGCAAACACAAGACCCCTGGATAATATCGAGAGGTGGGACCCTAGGTGCCTAGGAGGAGTAAGCATCTCTGTTGATCAAGGTCACACCCGCCGTGGAGCCCGTTATTTTTGATCAGGTGAATGAGCGATCCGTAGCCCAAATTCCAGTGCATGGACAACGGCTTAACATTGCTATGGAAAAACGTCAGGAGTCATTTGGGACCAATAGCAAGATTGTATGGGCATCAATCACGATCAGATTAAAATTTCTCAAATACCGTCATCTTAAACTTGGTAAAAAACGTACAGAATATCTTAACACCTTAAAACACATGTCATATTTCTCAGAATATCATCATCTTTAAGACCACGTGACAGTACCTCAGGTTCTTCACTTCAAACAGAACTGGTAAAGTACTGCCATTAGGACGATTCTCTTAAAACGTATTTTCCATCTAAAAGTAAAAGCGAATCATGATTTAAAACAAAAAAAAGAACTGTTCTGCACAAAAACTACTGAAGCAAAAATGTTTATAATTTTAAAAGTGTCTTCCAGAAGTAAATCTTGAATTATTGCTAGCATGTAATATATGTGATAATAATAAAATATTGTATCAGTACTAGTATAACGAAATTTTCTCAACAAGCCAGACAAACTTGCAAGGTAGTGTAAACAATTAATTCAGTTCTAATTTTATTTGGTTTGTCATGAAAACGGGCTTAAAACGTTGGTCAGTGTTGGTTTTCAGCTATTTCGGAATGCTCAGACGATATTGCTGACTAACTGAGTCCTTTATAGGATAATTATCTCAAATGATACCTTAGCAATTTATTGGAAAAACTGTTATTTTATTTTAAAAAGAAAACGAAACAGTACAGCAAATAGGCGCTCGACTTTGTGAGAAAACAAGGATGTCTTCAGTTCTCTTTCCGTCAACATCTAATATTTATGTAGCAACATTCCATCAATCACCTCCATAATCGTGTTTAATGTCTCTCATCTGATTCGATACGTAAGACAATGTTCGTTTGTATATTCATTATTTTCAATCAAAGCAAACTACTGACAGATAAGCTAATAAATACAAGGTTTCAAAAAAGTCTTCGTTGGAAGTCAAGTAATATCCCGAATTCTATTGAGAATATAATACTGACTGTATTTGCAAAAACGACCCGCAATTGTCGTGCTGTGTGATGTGTTTCCAGACAGTTGTTAGGGTGTTTCTTAAAATATTGTTTTGACTACAAATTACTACTGTAATCTGATCTAGGCCATGGCGGTATGAAACCGGCCAATAAGTCAATTTCCGTTTTATCTTCATCTTTCCTAAAAAAAATTAAGGTAGATTCAAGCATTAGTATAACAACAATCTGGGTTTTCGTGGAAACGAAAAAGTGAATAAGGAATTTTTAAGGGCACTTGATCCCCATCTCTGATGTGTCCAGGGTTTGCCCTTTGCTCTTTCTCTTAATTTTGTATTTGGGAGTTTGATATTGATGGTTCTTGTTTTCAATTATAATAATAATATTTTCATTCATCAATTATGTGTGATTCAATTATCCCAAGCGAAACTAAGAATGATTTTGCATCCTGAATGAGAACAATACTAAAACTACGATAATTAGTTTCCTAAATGCAAATTCGCCTTCAAAATGTACATATTAAGATTCAAAATGTATTATAATAACTCAGAATTTCTTTTCATCGTTGCCATGAAAATCAATGGCGCTTAGGAACCATCTAATTTGAATTATCATGTTAGCCGCCATGAATAATGGGGTTACAAATGGGAATATTTTTTCTTCCGTGTGGCGTTGTTTGTAGTGAAAATCGAAGAAAGAAAATAAGTAAACAATCCCGTTAATCCTACAAAAAGAATATGAATTGTGAGTAGGGCAAAAAACGGACTAATGGACATAATCAGGGTACGGAAATTAATTCCTAGGAGGAGTAAGCTTTCTTCTATTTCATTTGGGTGTGACCGGTTGATAGAGAGATGCCTTACTCTTCATAGGCATCCCACTTTTTGTATGTTCCAGGGGTAACGTGTTTGTCCGACTCTTAATTCTGTAAGTTATGAGATATCGATTTAACACAAAATCATTGTTTACTTCGCCAATTTATATACGATACCTGAAAACAAAGCTTTGACGTCAAATGTCCTCTGTATTCGCGTGAGTTTTAAATTTGCTAATGTTGGCAGTGTAATCTTGCTTAATCGTCAATGTTACTTCGGAAGTATTCTGCATGCAAAATATAAAGTGAAAACCTTTGATGAATTTAAAATGTCCGCAGACAATTTAATTATGCACGGAGGATATATAATTCATACTAATGCATCTATTAGACATATGTAACAAAAGATACTCTTTGTAAATAAAAAAAAGTTAAAACTACTTACAATATCGAAATGATAGAATCTGAAAAAAATAATAATTTCCTGTCATCAAAACGAAATATCAGCTTCACAAAATAACCGTTATCCTATTTAGAAATCATTTATCAAGGGACGAATCATTCATTTATCCGATGGGATGAGGATCTCATTCATCAAGGGATAAGGAATTCCCTTTACTAAAAACCAGAATTCCATTTACCGATGGACGAGTATTATTTTACTAAGAGACGAAAAAATCCATTTCCCCGCGGGACGAGGAAGTTATTTACCGAGGGACAAAGGAATGAGGTCTTTGTGATGAGATATATAGATGAATGAAAATTAAATCAGCAGCGAGACAGAGACAGAGGACCATCCAGAAGACAGATGATCTTCCATCAGCCGGGAGCGCCTGGTGCTCTTCTCCTGTTAACAGCCGGGAGCGTCTAGTGCTCTTCTCCTGTAAACGAACTCGAAATGGCTGTCGCTGGAAAAGCCATCCAGGTTCTGGTAACAGGACTGGGTATCGATGAAGTGTTAGAAACTGCTCAACAGTAAGTTATATCGTATTATTATTATTTTCTGAATGCAAATAAAAAAGAACTTTAAATAGTCCATGTATATATGTTACGCCTAATCCATGTAATTGCCCCAATTCCATGAAATAGGCAAACCTTTTGCAGAATTCATGAAAACGGAAACAAAAATTACCCTTTTCAATGAAAATAGGCAAAACCCCTGTCGATTTCATGAAATAGGCAAACAGATCTTGCCCAGTAACACGTGTATATTCTAAGTTCAACTCTAAATATGCACGGCGGATATGACCGGTCGACAGGGGATGCCTTACTGGTTAATCAAGGGGTCCGTGTTTGGCCCAGCCTTTTATTTTTGTATTTTGGTTTGGGACTTTTCCGAGATTGCCAATTTAATCACTGTTTTGGTTATCTTCAACTTATCTCAACTTATCTACATGAAAGATTTACAATTCCATGATTCATTGTTCATTCGAAAAAATATATGTACATCAATTTAAAACCAAATAAGAAAGTCAAAAATAGATAAGATAAACGTATGTGAAAATCCATTTTCCAGGGTGAAAAGTTTATCGTGGTAGTTTTTAGAAAGTAAAGTTTATCAAATGTCATACAGATGCTAGCAGAGGTTGTTTGGTTATAATTTTGGAATGGATTTGCTATGAATCTCTCGACAAATTTCCTGTTTTACAATCGTAATTTTTTTTAATTACATTTAACATTTCCCTTGGTTTATACCTCCTGAAGTATGTTACATGTACATATTATTTTAAATTTGCTGAAAGAAGTAAAAAAAAAAAACGCCAAAAAAACCTTTTAGAACTGTTTGTATTAATTTCTGATCATTTGCCCATACTGATCCGTAATAGTCACGAATTAAAACCTAATCTAAAACTTTGAAAAAAAGTAATGATATAAATGTTATTATTTTGTCTCGGCACTGTTCGATACACAAAGGAGCTTGTTCGCCTATGATCGGATTTTAAAACGAATGTAGGGTATGGAATAAAACAAGTTGATGGTTGCAGGATTTAAAGCAGTCTCCCGCTGAAAGTGCGCATTTTGCACTGATTTTAAACACTAAACGGATTACTCTATTTACCTCACGGCGGGTGTGACCGATGACGGGGGATGTCTAATACTTTTTTAGACACCTAATTCCCAAACTCGGTATAAATCCAGGAGTCCGTGTTTCGTCTAACTCTTAATTTTGTATTTCGATTAGGAATAAACTGATAAAAAATTAACAAATGAGAGCGACTTATTAAATCCAAATAACGTTTCAAACAATAATATCAATTTTATTTCATAATTTGGCATAACCAGAGAGCCTTATTTCAACTACTGTTCAATAGATTATGTATGACATTGGTGACGGACGTTTTGGCAATAATCTTCGGTGTCCCTTTGAAATAAACTTCTGACAGCCTAGTCACATTGTGCTAAGATTCCTGATTTTTTTTTTTAAAAATTGTAAACAGTGAGTGTCTGGTATAATACAAAAATGCAGTTAACTTCAAAATAATTTGATAAAAAGTATATCTTGAGCAAGCTTGGTTTGGTAGACGACAATCTCTGTAGGTTTTAGATTCATGAAACCACTGAACTATCATTATAGAGTAGTCCTGGTCGTAGGGCGTCGTGGCATTATAGTAAGTTTGAATAAACGGATATTTGCTACATTATTGTCGGAAAGAAGGAAAATCAAATTTCTTTGGATCAATTGGAGATCCAGAAATTTTGCAATTATTACGTGTAGTTAGGTGATCTAACGATAGGAAACCCTATAACCGCAGACAGGTATACAAGCATGCTAGTGTTACTAACATGTACAATGTGAAATTAAAGTTTTTTTCCCGGAAATAATTCAAGACAGTTTCTTTTATCGCCGAGATAAAAAAAAATATCTGAAACGTGCCCGGTGACCTTAACCAAATATAACCAAGGACTGCGCCTTTCTTGTTGTTCTCCCTATGTATATGCCTTTAGTGTGGACTGGTGTCGTCTTTCGTGTGAATAAAGGATATCAAATTTCAAAATCTAAAATCCATGTAAGATAAATTAAAACGTACGTACAACATTAAGTAATTATGTTTCGGGCGGAATAGCTTTGGGTTCCTTGAAACAGAAGATATTTTTGTGGCGAAATAGCCCTACTTCATGCGGTTTTAAAATTCCATGGAAGGGAGGGAACTAATTGAAGTATAATTAAGGTGTGTTCATCCTGTCGACTAAAAAAGCAATTGAAATCCAGTTATCCTTAAAAATCAAACGGATCTATACTTATCAATCAAGAGGAGCCTGTAATTAAATGACACGGTGATGTCTCATTTCTAAATTAATACTGAACAATGCTGGAATTCAGAAGAAAATATCCACTTAAGAACATAAAACATTTGTATCTTAAACCATTCATAGCATTACAGTTAATTCCTGATTAAGAAAACATTCTAAATATGTAAACAACAAATACAAGCTACTCCTGATATAATGAATTCAGGGGACCAAGCTTTTTCTCTTTCAATATAACCAATTTTTCAAATCTAAGCGAATTAGTAAACAATGTTGACCGCATGGAAGCTTGATAAAATTTTAGTGTCGCACTGACAGCGTTTTTGTTTTTTGAGGAGTATCTAGTTTTCTGAATTGATAATGTACATCTTTCCAAGCTGTAAAAGTGTTAAATACCCCAGTGTTTATTATACCACTTGCATGCAGTGAAAATTAATCAGATGAGAAAAGCGAATCAAAATTACCTTTTTTGGTACCTGCTTGTGGTAATAGTGTTACCCAACCGTGACGAATAGTTCGGCTGAGGGACTTCAATTATACAACACATTATCACCTCCAGCGGACCGAGGATTGGTTCAAAATATAAGCGATATTTCAATATATGCGATTCAATTTAAACCGAATTTTATTTGCACAGAAAATGAGAGACTGGGTTGGGGATTTTACTTTTATTCAAATATAAACGATATTTTCAATTTTCAAGCGATTTCAATATAAACTGGAGTAAGCTGTAAATGTAAATGATTTCTCTGTTGGCAAAATGTTAACTGATTCTTAAAGATCCGAGAAATAATATGCCCTTTTAATCGTGACTTTTGTCAATTAATGCGCCATTAACCGTCATACAGCAGTAAAGCAAAGTAGAAAATAGTTTTATATCTAAAGATTTATAATTATATTCTTCTCCAAAATATGAAGAGAGAGAGAAAGAAAAGATCGAAAGAAAGAAAAAAAAGAAATGAAGGGACGTCCCCATCATAGTGGCCACCCTGGTCCTTTCCTCAAACATCCATTTGTATATTAACCAATCGGACGATATCATTATCAATGAATGACAACATTAATGAGGCACGTGTTTTTTTTAACGACGAGTTCACGATCTTTGTTCAGCGTTCACACAACAGAGCGCATCTGACAATCTTTCTAAAAAACTCTCACGCCATCAAAAAACATGCTACGATTAGTTGCGAAACTTTACCAAATTCTTCGTATTTTCGGCCAATTAAAGGGACGTTTAAAGCAAAACGAAAATTGCACCCGTTCAGAATTAAGTAGAAAGAATATCTTATACGCAGCTTAACGCTTTCAGTATCTTCAAAGAATTTAAATGCCCATTAAATACATGTGTGGTAATTATGCACGCAACAATAGGTCATATGGGTGGTTGTTTACAAAAAGCACGAGCTATCTCAAGAACAATTACTGTTTTTACGTGTTGAATGCTGTTCCTTGATGTGGCAAATGCAAGTAAGTAATCCCATTTAAATAGGTCGTTTTGTATGAAATTGTTTAGTTAAAGTAAACATACCATTTAAATTGTGTGGAAACTATTGATTTTGATGTACATGTACTTTCATACGGGCGCCTTGGAATTTTCGATGCGCGCTCTGTAGGGTGTTCAGTGCCATATCAGCAATTCTTAAATTTCTAGGCCGAAGCGTTTTCTTAGAGCTGGTTAAGGCCATATTCAAAATTACCGCCTGTCTGATTCCAATAGCCCAATAAAAACTATTCTCATAATCACTTGATTTGGATGCAATTGTGGTGCGTGACCAAGTCCAATGCTCATCATTCTCGCTTATCAGAGCAGTCCAGTGAGCAAAATGAATTGACCTGCTTTGGAGATCCCGCGTTAATCGTTGAATCGCAAGTGTTAGCAAATGGACACGCGGTAGGTCATAATTTTGTGCTGGTTCGGTCGGGGTTGCATCTAGTTAGTGCGGTGTAAACAATGCCAATGATGAGTGTATGTTGTGAAGAGAGAAGGAATACTGTGTGTAAACTGGGTCTATGTTATTGCACACAACACGTTCCGAGGATAAAAAAGTCTGAAGTTGAGGAAATGAAATTTTCGGGCTAAATGAATTTTTGTAATTTTTGATATTATCCCCGATATTGTATCTTAACAAATCGCGAAAAGACCGTTTCTTGCAGTAATGGAGAAGAGGGGAGTAAGCGGTGGGCACTCTTGCTATCAATACACATCTCTGTGGAATTCGTCAGACCAATTCGCGCCTCACAGAAATCTTAAACGGCGGGAAAATGGGAAAAAAAATGGGGGGAAAAGACGAATCAACATTTGTGTGAACTCGCGCCTCACAGAAATTTTAACACCATGAATTTAATTTAATTTAATTAAGTAATTTTTTAATTCCACAATAAGTGAATGGGATTAACCACCTTGCATGTTGGAGACGAATCAACCTTGGATTATCTCCCTACGAGGGTCCATAGTCATTAATTCTTAACATAACTTATTTATTGCAGTATAGTGTTTGGAATACAATCAAGTTTTGATTTTTATTTAAAAAATGTCTTCTTCAGGAAAAAAACAACCAAAGGAGAGGATAGGCAAAAGAGGACACATGAATTAGGAAACAGCAGACCTTGCAAAGTCCTTGCAATCAATTGCCTAGCACGCAGGGAAAGGCAAAAGGACTGTAAAACCCAGCGCCTGAATAATAACTTGCCATGGGAAGCCTGAAATCGAGAGGAAATCAACCTCTAACAAATTCTGTTTGTTGAACCAAAGAATTGCGTGTTGGGCAAGCCAACCAAGCAACAAATGCAAGTTCGGTAAGAGCGGTGCCTCACAAATTAGTGCTTAGTAAGTCTCCAGCCTCGTCCCTGTAGCCCAACCAAGTTCAATAAGACGGTATCCTACCAAAAGTAGCGCCTAATGTACAACTGTAGGTCCCCTGCCTTCGATTCTGGTTACTTGAGCCACTTCTGGATTATTTTTTATTGATAAAGCAGACGACAATGCTGGATAAGATCAAGACTGCGTGTCTCATTGGGACAGCTTCATCAAAATTGGAATAACGATTTTTTCACTTTAAATTCTATTACTCGAACTAAAAAAAAAATGAATCTTTGAATAATTTCCCCCTTTTCCAGTATGGTTAAAGGCCGGTACAAATTGAAACTTCAGCAGGCATTGTAAATAAGAATCCCATTAGCCATCAATTAAATGGAGGGGCTTTTCTCAATAATCTTGCAAGAAGCAAGCAATCTGTTGAAAATAGCATGTACCGGCAATAAGCTCCTATTGTGGACAAAAACTTACTCCTAGAACCTGATCCACTTCTTGTGTATCCTGGAATAGGGATCCAACTCTTACTTTTGTTTGGGGCTTCGAGATTTGATCACTGTTTTTATGTTGCCTTTCCCTTGTTCTTATAGAATAATAGCTCGTTTCGACGCAACGGGGGATTTGAAGAATGTTCCGCAAGAAATGGAGTGGGTTTACATAAAATCCTTGACAAATAATGATGGACGTATTAATATATATTCTGCAACAAGGAAAATTTGTTTAATATTTTTACAGAATGAGTATCGGGATTCGGTCTTCTAGTGGTCTGAAAATCTTGGTGGCAGGGGCCACTCCGACAAGTACTGGAAAGACTTCCTTTTTTCGTCTTTAGGATGTAATTTATTTTACCCTTTCGTCCTTCCTTTCCTTTATCATCGTTCTAAACTACTTAAAATATGTTTAAAAAATATCCTAAGAAATCTCTTAAGTTTATCCCAGTTTAGGATATTCCCAAGAGAGCTTTTATGCCCAAGATGTGTCCTTTGAACCACTCCTACCAATCTCTTGATATACAGGTGGACTTCGGTATCTCGAACATTGAATATCTCGATACCATGGTTATGTCCGACGTGATTCCGGAAAGTCCAGCCATTTTTTTTTTTTTTTTTGTAATTTTTACCCTTGATATATCATCCACAAAATATGTCGAAGGTTATTTTTCTCAGTCCCATTGAAGTTCGAGATAACGAGTTCAACTGTATAATAAAGTCATACACAGGATTATTCTTAAGATACCTTCAATTAGCAATCATTTCGCAGACAGTCACTGGATCATTGAGCAAAATCTCAAACCGTGTCAATAAAAAAAATCGGAGGATATGTAGTTTTCAACTGACCACGTCAATCAATCAAGACTTCTTTATATTTCTTTCAACTAGCCTATGTCACTTATAAATACGTTTGTTCAATGAAGTTGGGAAGTTAAACGGCTTGCGTGACAGAGGCTACATGTACCTATTCCAACATTCTCTTTGATTTAAAAAAAACATACAATTGGGTTTTTTTTTCAATTAAATTCCTTTCGTTTTTGGTAGGTTTCGTTTCGTTTCGGGTAGATTTCGTTTCGCATTTTTCAAAGTACCAAAATCAGCCTTTGCAAATGGTGATAAGCTGTTAGTTTGAAATCCCAATCATGTCACATAATATATTCATTATTTTTTTTTCCATATTTTTCAATAAATGACATTTTTATAATCTGCAACGTTTGTGTTCAGTACGTGATTGACCCCAATATGCAAAATCAGAGCTGCAGGTAAAAATAGCATGAGAAAAATCCGAATATAATTGCCAAACCGCTTCAAAAATTCATCAGAAGATTATGTCCTGACACGCGACCTTACGTTTGCAGTATATTCAAAGATTTAATACCAATCAGTGACGTTGTATGATTATCTACCAACAATAGGTAGTATAAGTGCTGGTTATAAACAGCACCGGACTTCTCGATAAAAACAATCGGCGTAATCTTAGAAAACATCAGTCTATATTGGTTGACTGTCCGATCTGAATAGCATTAACTGTGACACCAGTCCCCAAAAAGCGTCCTCTTCCGTAACGTTTTGTTTCCTATGGTGTCCGATAGGCCGTTTGGCAAAAACCTGAACAACGCACTACTTTCGAAGGCCAACAAGCAACGCGCTTCACGGCTACTACACTTTAAACACAACCCTGCCTTTTTATTTGCGGCGACAAGCAACAAGTCTTTCGGGCGCCCACAAGGCAACGCTTCATCGCTCTAACACACTGTTGCACACTTCGCCTTCCCATAATGTAACTTTAGTTTGTGAAAAGCTGTGTTAAGCACGAAGGCGCATTGCCTTGCCGGCGCGAACCTTGATGTGATTGATTTTTTACCATCATGTATTGAACATCCCGGTCAAGAATTTTCAAACTCATACAGTCGGTAAAGGATTGCAAAATATAGGCCTTTGGCTTAGCACTTATGACTTTGAGCAGGGGTGGGGGGGGGGGCATTTATCGTGCCAACGACCTGCTTTGACAGGACCCTCGGTTAGCTTATGATGCAGGGAGGATATTGTAACCTGTGACACGGGCCGTCGGTTTATGCGGTCCTCAATTCCTTTCCCCGTGGCACTAGTTTCGTGCTATTTCTATAACAAAAATTACTATAAAAAGATGTTTCCAAAGAGTGATTAATCAGTATTGTGATGATTGATTATTTACTGTTTTACGTCACACTCGAGAATATTTCACTCATATGGAGACGTCGACCATTGCGGTGAAGGACTGCAAAATTTAGGGCCCTATGCTCGCGCTCAGGGCCTTTGAGCAGGGAGGGGATCTTTTTCGTGCCACACCTGCTGTGACAACGGGACCTCGGTTTTTCCGGTCTCATCGCGAATGACCGCCCATTATAGTCGCCTTTACGGAACACGCAAGGGGATGCTGGGAACCTAATCTAACCCGGACCGCCACGGGCCCATTTTCCGTACTAGATTTGACGAACGGGTAATGCCCGGTTTTTTTTTAAAATTCGGACTTGGGCTCACGGCGGATGTGACCGGTCAGCAGAGGATGCTTACTCCTCCTGGCACCTGGTCCCTGCCATTCGCTTTGTGGGAGGTTCGTGTTTGTATATATTATGGGTTTTTTAAAATTATGATCACGTTAATCCTTGTTAACTTCGCCTACGTGGATCTGCAAA
>CAJDSM010029157.1:0-10741 GCA_903981925.1 Ostrea lurida
ATTCATGCTTATTGCAAAGTAATATTCATTCATTATTGGATGTCACAAAGTTTGGTTATAACAAACTGTTTCCCCCAGACCCCGATGTTTGATATAATCGTGTTTCACTATGTCTGTTTTCCCCAGGCCCCGGATGTTGGATAATCGGTAACTGTGTTTCCACTGTGTCTGTCGTTTTTCCCAGGCCCCGGGATGTTTTGATATAACCGTGTTTCACTATGTCCTGTTTTTCCCAGGCCCCGGATGTTTGATATAACCGTGTTTCACTATGTCTGTTTTTCCCAGGCCCCGGATGTTGGATATAACCGTGTTTCACTATGTCTGTTTTTCCCAGGCCCGGATGTTTGATATAAACCTAGTTTCACTATGTCTGTTTTTTCCCAGGCCCCGGATGTTTGATATAACCTAGTTTCACTAGGTCTGTTTTAAAATGCTTCCCTCATTCTCACTCCTCACCTTTTGTTTGAGCTGTAGGTTCTGTTTCTCCAATATCAACAGAATTAATGTCATGTTCCAGGTGTAACAGGGTAACCCTGAGACTTGTGTAGCTTCATTTGTAGCTCGCGAATTTCCTGGTTAAACTTGTCCCTCAAACTCTGCTCCTGTCTCTGCATGGCGGACACGAGCGAGCGAGCCTCACTCAGGGCGAGATTAGACTCCTGCAGCTCTTTCTTCAACTCAGACATATTGTCGGTTGTCTGCTCTTTTTCCTTCATATATAAATCAATGTTAATGTTATACATGTACATCACTGCAGTCAAAGCAGAATGTTTTCAAAGATTCCAAATACACCATATCCACAGATCTATAAACATGCTAAAGTGTTATGTAAGTTACATAAAATGCTTTGCTCAAGAACATGTACTGTACATGATGAGCCCATCTGCATATCCATGTTTGCATGCTTAAAGTCACAATCTGTGATACTGTCCATTGCAATTTCAATTCCCCCCCGTTAAGATGCATCAACTGACAGTGATGGTCCTAGGCCTCACAGGGTTTGAAATATAATCTGAACACAATTTGTTTATGTATAGCCATAAATTTCAAAGAGACCACCATGACCTTTTATTTGGTTCATGACACAACCCCCTCCCCCATGTTGCATCAACTGACCCAAGTTTGATAGTCCTATGCTTCACAACATGCAAGATATATATTGATCACATGATTTGAGTATCTTCATCCACCCAAAGAAAATTCCCCAATGAGACCAAAGTGACCTATATGAAAAATATGATCAGGACACAACTTGAGTACATATAACCATAAAATTCATCAGGATGCCATAGATCTATTTTTGGTTCATGACATCCCCCAATGACATATCAATGGATCAAATTTGTTAGTCCTATGCTTCACAGTGTGAAAAATAACCCTAACCCTGTGTAGTGGACACAAAAAAGTTAACAGAAAAATGGCACATATTGATTCACAAATTCATTACGCCATTGAACCATGAAAATTTACCCTACAGTTGTTAGATGAGGTCATTTCATAGTACTTGTCACATTCAACTATACCTTGTGGAGTTTTTCTTCCAAATGCTGGACATCTTTCTTGTTGCTGGTGGCCCTTTGCTGGTTCTCTGCCAGTTCCCGCTGTAACTCCTGTATCTTGACCTCTGATGACCTTCTGACTAGCTTCAATTTGTCAAGCTCCTGACTGATGGTAGACATCTTTTCTAGCTTCTTCTTACTGTCTGCCATTTGACCCTCAAGGTCTTTGATCTATAAGTATTTAAAAATATCCTTTATGACACAATACAAAGCAAGAACTAAGAACATATTTCAGGTGGAATGCTACCCTGGAGAAATTTGACGTGGATGAAAAGTGGAGGAATCTTAAACCATATTTTGAAATGCATAAGGTAATGAACTGCAACACTTCACATCAGCATACTTCATGATGCAAGTTAACATTTCATAAAAGTATGCGTGAAGTGCCCCAGTTCCTAACCTCACGCAGTTTCAAAAATGAAGTCTATTACATTTACATTCTAAGTTTCATTTTCGTCAAAATTCCCAGCAGTTAAAATAAACGTACTAAATTTATCAAGACTCGTACAATCATTGTTACAACTGTAACGCATTCATGAGGAAATGACTAACATTACAATTTGCAGGGATATCAAAGGCAAAAACATTAGAATTGTAAATATAATTAGTCCACATCGTTCTTTACAACCTGCTCACCTTTAGTTCCAGTTCGTCTGCCTTTTTTTTCTGCATTTCCACCTTGCTCTGTAGGAGTTTATTTTCCTGTCGTAGGTCCTCCGCATCCTCGATCTTGTTCCAGCGTTTGGCAGACAGTATCTTCTGCTCCTCGAGTTCCTGTTCCACGCTTTGAAGCTTCACATTCGCCGCCTCACACTCTCGAGTCAGCTTCACCTCCAACATCAGCTTCTCACTTTCCAGATCTGATACTCGAGACTTGAGCTGGTCTTTCTCACTCTTCAGTCTGGAATTCTCTTCCTTCAGGCCTGTGAACTCGAAGACATTTTTTTCCACCTTCTCCAGCTCTTTCTTGCTCTGTTTCAGTGCTTCCTCCAGTCTGTCTTTCTCCTCTTTTACCTCACGGATTTCTTTCAGAAAGTCAAACTTTTCACTGGTCAGTTTGTCCACCTTCTGCTGTAGCTGTACAATTTTCTGGTTGCTGGTTTCCAGGGTGTTTCTGAGATCCTTGACCTCACTGTCTCTTTCAGAAGTGTGTTTTAGTTGTTCAAGTTCAACATTCAAAGCAGTAAGTTTGGTCTTTAATTCGTCATTTTCCTTTCTCTCTGCTTTCAAGTTCTCCTCTTGCAACTTTTCTCTAAAAGTGAAAAAATAAAAATAAAAGTACTTCATATTTCCTGTGTTCTTCAATACAAAAATAACATTTCACTTTTACTAGGGATACACAGTAAAATATGCTTGTAACGATTTCATGCTTATTGCAGTAATAATTCTTCCCCTTCGAGAAGAAAACAAGGATTCTGTGAGCTACTGCTAACTGAGGATACCCCCACTCTATGGTACATGTAAATATAGCTGCTAACTAGAGAATCTGTTCAATCTTTTGCTAAGGTTGATATCAAGTTACCAAGAAAGTTGACATGCGAAAGATCTGAATTTAGTAAGCGCAGTATGGGAACTCCTAAATGAAATGATGATATACCAAATATCAAGTGGCTGTGATATTGCAGTTTTCAGAGAAAAGTGTGACGAAAATATGTTGGGACGGAATTATTGACTAAGTCGGATAACAGGAAGTTGACAAGCAAAACTAAAGGTCTGAATTTGGTAAGCGCGGTATAGGACCCCTAGATGAAGTGATATACCAAACATCAAGTGGCTGTGATAGCAGTTTCAGAGAAAAGTGTTGAACACAAAAATATATGTTTCCGACGGAATTATTGACCAAGTTGGATAACAAGAAGTTAACAAGCAAAAGGTCTGAATTCGGTAAGTGCAGTATATGACCCCTAGATGAAGTGATATACCAAATATCAAGTGGCTGTGATATGCAGTTTCAGAGAAAAATGCGACGAAAGTATTTGTTTCGGACGGAATTATTGACCAAGTTGGATAACAAGAAGTTAACAAGCAAAAGGTCTGAATTCGGTAAGTGCAGTATAGGACCCCTAGATGAAGTGATATACCAAATATCAAGTGGCTGTGATATGCAGTTTCAGAGAAAAGTGTGGCGAAAATATTTGTTTCGGACGGACGGACAGAGGTAAAACAGTATACTCCCTCCTTCGGAGCGGGGATATAATAATGAAAATATTATTTGATATAACAAAGTTTGGTTACAACAAACAGTTTTCCACTGGCCCTGAAGGTTGGCTATAAAAAAAACTGTTTTTCTGTAATGGTAAAACTTCCTTCTTCTCCTACCTGATTTCCTGAGCTTCTCTGGACTTGATCCGGACTTGAATTTCCCGGTCTCGGCTGGCAGACAACTGCCGTTCAGTTCTCTCAAGCTTGGCAGTCAAACGATTGATTTTCTGTATAATTTGATGATTCACCTATTATTAAACACAGCGAGAGAAGAAGGATAAAAGCCTACATCCATGCACTAGCGTGATCTACAAGCAGTCAACAGGAGAGGTCAAAAAGAGCCAAACGGGTCAGATGGGAAATAGTTAGAGAAAGAGAAGATCTGGAATTGTGCAAAATTCTACTAAGAAGCAAAACCCAACAACAAATGAATGAAATCATTCTCACACAGAAAAAGTGGTCAATTTATCCGAGGAAAGAAAAGAAATCTCCAAGCAAAAGTTTAAATCAGTAGAAAGACAAAACAGAACAAACAAATATTAAAAGTCAATAAACAAGCAACACAGAACTATGTGCATGGTACTGTTAAAAGAAAGTTGTTTAGAATAAAATGTTAACATGAAAAGCAAATAAATTTTTGAATCTAAACTTACTGAAATTGGAATTAAAACAAAATTTAACTGGATAACATAAAACTGTGAGTATACAAATCAGAACACAGAGGCACTGTGCTTACTCTTTCATTGTCCATTTGTGTACACTTAAAACTGTCCAGTTCCGTTTGGACAGCCAGCTTGTCCTTCATCAGCACCCTTTTGTCATCTCGTAACATTTCCACCTCAATCTCTAGTTCCTGTACACACAGAGATACACAGAAAAAGGTGTTAACAGGTGCACTCAAACTTAATTCTATTTTACATGAAATTCACCAATAACAACATGTCAGAACTGTTGCTGACAAAATGGCAATTCTACCTTGCTACTTCTGGTACTTATGAAGAGATCATTGAGAGAATTTCTAATTACTCTGTCACATGTGTTGATTTTTGCAGTAAATAACCCTCACATGTACTGTCTGTAGACTGTTCGCATGTAAGATCCACGTCCGTACTGTCTGTAGACTCGTTGCAGTAAATAACACCCCCCATGTTACTGATTGTAGCAGTAAATACCGCCCCCTGCACTATCTGTAGACTTGTTGCAGTAAATTAACACCCGCGCCCCCCCCTACTGTAGACTATTGCAGTACATTACCTTGACATGTTTTGTAGATTATCACAATAAATTACTTTGATATGATGTGTGTTGAATTTTGCAGTAAATGCACCCCCCCCCCAATATACTGTCTGTAGACTGTTGCAGTACATTACCTTGACATGTTTTTCCAGGGAACTTTCTCTCGAGTCCTTTCTCTTTCCTTCCAGATAGGAATTCACATGCTCCTGTAAATCCTGCAACATTCAAACATCAAACAGTATTATGGAGCTTTGTTCAAATGCGTCACAGTAATGTAACACAGTCGTGTTTATAAATGTACTACAGTCACAAATTTCTGTCCAGGACCTATTTTTCATTATTATTTGCAGTAGGGATAACTCCCAGATTCTTCATGAAGAAAAGAATGCTTCAAACAATTCAACCTCAAATTCAGTACTCTACTAAACACAATCACTTTCTCCCAATACCAAATTCCAAGACTCCAGTAATACACTTTCTTCCAACCCAAAGTTCAAGACTCCACAAACACACCTACATTATCTGAATCAAGAATTTAAGACTATAGAGCATTATAATAAAAAGAATTTAAGACTACACTTACACACCCAATTTTGTTCTACCATGAAAATTTAACCTATCAAAAGTAAAGGACTCTACAATATAGTGCCCATCACTGCCCAGCTTTGCATTATCAGCAGTTATAGCTAACAGGAATACATATAAATGCTTTCCTCCTGACCTTTATTTTCTGCTTCTGTTTGCCGATCTCCTCCTGGTGTAATCGGATCTGCTCCAGGAGATTCTCCTTCGCTTGAACAGACAGACGAGACTGGTGCTTCATTGCTGCCACTTCCCCACTCAGAGTCTGCAAGCCATCACAGAATACCAAAATCAGTCATTTTCTACAATTTGCTTTCATCAAATTTATTATGAAATAACTATAAATTTAAACAAATATTTTGAAATATTTTATTTATAACAGGATTGTGCAACAGGTAAGGCAGTCTACATAATTATATACCCTTTCCATACAAAGGTCAAATTCTAATAAGTGAGTTTCAATATCAGAAACATCTTATAATAATATAACTTTCAGTATATAGTTCATGCAAATTCTTGTGGTATGTACATGTACACATGAGAGCTGACATGTTAAGTAGATAACCTGATACATGGGTTGGTATTTAAGAGGGTTTAAATCATTAGTTTTATAACCCCCCCCCTCTCTATATGTACCTCCCATGGAGTTTTAAGACGCTGACACTGACCTCGATAATCTCGTTATACTGGTCCTCCTCTTCCTGCCAAGCCTTGGAGTCCGCTTCATACTTCTCCAATAAATCCTCCAGCTCCTACACAGATGAAAACAAATCATGTCAAGCATGAAAAGAGAATCTACGGAGCGGCCGGCGCACAGACAGATCAGAATGGTAAACCCTACAAGAAAGTCACAAACAGGGGAGACCGAGTATACCCGGGAGAGTACAGGTGAAAAGACATACACGACAGGATCTAGCAACACAGAAGACCGGTACACTACGAAAGCAAAAAACCATTGTAAACTAACAGGAAGAGTCACAACACAGAGACCGGTCTAACAAAAAACATACAGAAAGTCCACACACAGAGACCGGTACAAGAAACGAAGACAATACAGAAAGGTCCAGCCAAACACAGAGACCAATACCACAAAACATACAGAAGTCCACAACACAGAGACGATACACAAAAATTACAGAAAAGTCCACAACACAGAGACCAATACAACAAAAATACAGAAAGTCCACAACACAGAGACCGGTATATAACAACGATACAAACAGTCACAACACAGAGACCGGTATAGAAAACATACAGAAGTCCACAACACCAGAAAAGACCGGTATAAGGAAAAACACAAAACATCACAGACAGAGATCCACAAGCACAACAGACCGGTACACAAAACATACAGAAAGTCACAACACAGAGACCGGTACAAAAAACCATACAGAAAGTGCCACAGACACACGAGACCAGGAAACAAAAACATACAGAAAGTCCAACAACACAGAGACCTATAGCAAAACGGGATACCAGACAAAGTGCCGGACAACCAGAGACCGGTATAAAGAAAACATACAGAAAGTCCACAAAGCGACAGAGACGCGTATATAAAAAGAGCATAAACAGAAAGGTCCAAACAACCGAGGGGACCGGTAACAGGAAAAACATCAAAGAAATCTACAACAACAAAGACGCGGTATAAAAAGACATAACAGAATCAGAGACACAGAGACCGGTACTAAAAACATACAGAAAGTCTACACACAAAGACCGGCTATAAAAACATACAGGAAAGTCCACAACACAGAGACCGGTATGTAAACCACACATAAGATCAACAACAATGGAGAATGGTCTGTAATTCGTAGAGAGATCTACAACTAAAACCAGTTTGAAAGCTACTTACCTGAATCTTCTTTATTTTGCTGTTGATCTCCTTCTTACCGGGTGATTTATTGGTTGTGAGCATGACCTTAATATCCTAGTTAAACAAAGAAGTATATATTACAGACAGTCTGAGCTTCATCTCTCAATGAAGAGACAATAATATGAATTATCATGGATATCGGTGAATTCGATGTACCAATTTTTCCTTGGAGGGTGTTGTCTGAAGCTTGTCCAATAATGCCTGCTCTCTTTCCATGAAGTCTTTCTCCTGTTGTTCATAGGCCTCCAACATGTCCTCCAATTCCTGCATTACCAAGATTAATTTTCTGTATTTATAGGGTATAGACAGTGTGCTACATGTATACAATTAAAACTCACACAGAATACACAATAAAAATAATGAATTCAGTGGAATTAGTGCTGTGAAATTTACCTAAATTTCATACTTCCTTCATCTTTGAACTTTATACAATAGGTCAGACTTCTGGATAAACACTGCATTACAACTACTTTTGTCAAAATGACCGCAAATTTACAGTACCTGAATTCTTTGATCTTTTTCCCGAATTTCATCCGATTTCTCTGAGATCTGCTCTCTCCAGGCATTGGATTGCGATTCCAGCAGGGCCAGGTCTCTCTTCTGGTCCCCAAGAGATTTCCGCCTTGCCTGCAACATAAAATTCTCTTTCTGTAAACTAATCCACAAAAAAATTATAAACTGTCACAGACTGTTTGTAGTTTTCAAAATGCATGTACCACTGAAAACATTCAACTTCAGAAGGTTAATGCTGAACAGGACCAGTGTTTTTTTTCTCACTAATTTGGGACTGGGGCCATTTCAATTGGGAAAAAAAGCGACAAAACAAGAAAAATTGGGAAAATTCAAGCCATTTAAACCTACTTTCATATTTCATAGGGGCAAACATCGCGAATCTGTAAGGGGCAGAACTATTGGTCCTCATTTTCACTTTTAATCTGATCTGAGCCACTCTTCATCAAGGTGTCCAGTTTCTTAAAATCAATTTCAGTCCGTCATTCCGTACACTTCGTTTTCGAATCTCTAATAAGTTTCGGCTCGATATTCAAATTCTAAAATGGCGTCCTTCAATGCTTTCCGCATGACAGAACTCGTGTATAAACACTTTAATAGGGATAAAATCAGTTGTCAAATATAAATTTTTTGCTTCAATTACTTTTAAATCAACTACTGAACACATCTGATATCACATAGCCCTCATACACACAAGCATATTCATTATGAATACAACTTCGTTCCCGGTGAGGCAAGGCAAATACTACTGTGCAGAATAAAAAATAAAAGCAAAATAAAGCAACATTATTTTTGAGATGTAATCGGAAACACACCTACTTTTTTCTCTCTTTTACTTAAATAACTTTCTTACGGAAAATGACCGAGTAGTTACGAATGGAGTTGAAGCATTTAGATAACTCGCACATTTTTTGTTTGTTTTTGTTACGATTGGGAATTTTCCCCCTCAAAATTGGGAAAATATTAGGAAATTTAGGATTGGGACTGGGGCCGAATATCGGCCCCCCAAAAAACAGAGGACATCCCCCTACATTATAGATCATTACCTTGAACTTCAGCCCCAATTTATTCCTCTCACTACTTACAATCTCCACAGGATTATTCCTCTCACTACCTACAATCTCTACAGCAAATATGAGACTAAACTTTGATAAATTCTCTATTCAAAATGTCTACAGCATTAATCCATATGCATAACCTGTACTTTGTGCATTTATGTATATTCCCTACAACTTGCAATACAAACATGTATATATACAAGCTGCAAGATAATAAAGAGCTTAAAAAGGAATTGATGAAAATGTTGTGGTTCAGGCCCAGATTCTGATTGTTAATACTTGGAAGTGATATGCCCTGTATTTCTGTTCTAAATTTCTATACACAACTTTTGAGCTCTGCCTGCTGTCTTTGAGTGCATGAGATTCATTCTCTAATGAGCACTACCTAGTTTTCTACTTTTATACCCACCTTGGCCAGACGACTTTGGAGCTCGGCCTGCTGTTTCTGATTGGCTGTGATCTGCTCCCTGTAGGACTCTATCTGTTTGTCCCGTTGTGACACCTTTCGCAGCAGGTTCTCCTTCTCTCGTTCTAGTTCCGTCGCCACTTCCTGTAACTCTTCCACCTGACAACTGGTAGAAAGGGGAAAATATCTATCACCAACAATTAAGACTCACATTATCAAACTTCCTTCTACTATGGAAATAATGTAAAGAATCATCACCTGGTGACAGCTTTGTAAAAACAACTTGCAAATGCAAAAAAAAAACCCAAAAAAAACCCAACAAACAATGGTTCTTGTTTACCGAAGTATTTCTTCCTCGATTGCCTGAGCTTCTTTTCTCATTTCGAGGATTTCGTTGAAGTTCTTCATGGCATGTAGTTCCAGCTGTTCCTTTTCTGCCGAAGCTTTATCCAGCTGAGCAGCCAAAAACTTCAAAATCAAAAAATAGCACATAAAGAGCAGGAAACGTAGTAAACAGTCCTCTCTTTAACCACATACTGCACTACTAGCTTTTAAAATACATGTACAGTGATTGATTTAACATACAATGATACATCACATGGCACAGCACCATCAGCTTATACTTGTAAATAAAAATTGTCTAAAAAGTTTATGAGGAACTTGAACATTCCATCAGTTTAATATTGCAAAAGTAAAATAATTATCTATTGTATACTACAGTGTGCATGCTAATCATCAGCATTCATGCAATATTATTCTACCCAGAGCATGATGTCGATGACATAATAACATCAGGTGTAAGGTGGCCCATAAATCATGACACTTTTTCCTCTTAACATATTCCTTGAGCCATTTTAATTTATGTCCAAGTCATCCTAATGGTTCAAGTTGATAGAATTTCCATTGCTAATTTACAAAGTTTGTCATTTTTTGCATTAAAGTTATTATTTTTTAAGTCCCACAAAGAAACCCTCTCCAAGGAGAAATACTATGTGATGTATCCACACACTTCATTTTCCACAGTCTGGCATGTATAGTAACAATTAATCTCCATCATTTTCATTCATCTCAAAGCTCACATTTACAAAGTCATAAACTTGATCACTAATAACAGACGAACTTTAAATAAACTTTTCAGCTGCATTGTAAATTTACATGCTGCACATTGGAGTTTTTCAGATTCAAAGTATAAATATCTATATAGACTGCACCTTTTCAGCCTTCCAAAATGCATACATTTGTGTCCATAGGTTGAGTCCACACTCTTCTAAAGATTCCTACACTACCTGTTTCTGTGTCTACACACAACCAATCA
>CAJDSM010029157.1:10812-25934 GCA_903981925.1 Ostrea lurida
ACAACCAGTCACCTGTTTCTACACACACAACCAATCACCTGGTTTCTGTGTCTACACACCAACCGAATCACCTTGTTTGTCTACAACACAACACAATCACACTGTTTTCGTGTACAGTAACATACCTTTGAACACACCACCAATTCACCTGTTTCTGTGTTCTACCACACAACCGCAACACCGTGTTTCTTGTTCTAACACAACCATCACCTGTTTCTGTTCTAACACACAACAACAATCCCTGTTTTCTGTGTCTACACACACCAATCACTGTTTTGTGTCTACACCACCAATCACCTGGTTTCGATGTTACACAACAACCAATCACCTGTTTCTGGTCTAGCACACACAACCAATTCACCTGTTTCTGGTGTTTCAACACAACCAATCACCTGTTTCTGTGTCTACACACACCCAATCACCTGTCTCTGTGTCTACACACCTCTGATCACCTCTTTCTGTGTCTCCACACACCCCATCACCCGTTTCTCTGTCTCTACACACAACTAATCACCTCTTTCTGTGTCTCCACACACCCCATCACCCGTTTCTCTGTCTCTACACACAACTAATCACCTCTTTCTGTGTCTCCACACACCCCATCACCCGTTTCTCTGTCTCTACACACAACTAATCACCTCTTTCTGTGTCTCCACACACCCCATCACCCGTTTCTCTGTCTCTACACACAACTAATCACCTCTTTCTGTGTCTACACACACAACCAATCACCTGTTTCTGTGTCAGGGCGTCCTGCAGCTCCCTCTCCATGCTGTCTCGCTCTGCTTCCATCTTACGTAATTCCTCATCCTTCTCCTTTGTTTTCAGCTGTAGTCTCTCCACCTCTGACCTTATTGAATACTGCGACTCCTCCAACTCATGATTCTTGCTCTGGAGTTCGTTAACTTTTACTGTCAGTTTGACCTCAACACTGTGGCATTCAACTGATTCTTCCGTTGATGTGTCACTCTCTGGTAGCGATTCTGAATCCTTTTCTGGTGCGCTGAAAGAAATAAAATCCTCAACAGGTCATTATCTGAAATTACAACACCCTCCCCCTCCCAAAACATATTAGGTTAATACTATTTCATTTTGCATACCTGTTGAGTGGTCTAACATATGTAAATCCAACAAATGGCAAATCCTTTCCAGAAAACTCTTTGCTTGTGTTGTAGTCATCAAATGATGGCTGGTAACGTTTTTTCTCAAACTCTTCAAAGTTTGAAGTATCATCTAAACTAGACAAGTGTGGTACAAATGGAGGTTTCACTGAAATTAAAAGATAAAGTTCTGCCTAATTGTAAGTTCCATAGAGACGCTTAATATACAGTCTGTACAGGTAAACTTCAATCAACAAACCTTGCTTCATATTATCCATGTCCAGATCAGATAGGAACGGATGAGCTACAATTCCTTCATACGTTATCCTGTTGGATTTTTCAGCTAGGAGACCTTTAATCAGACTAATAGCAGTCTCTGACACAGTCTGAGAATCAGGAAAACTCAAGCATTTCTGGAAAAAGATACCGAAAAAACTACTGCAAATGTAATACAAAACAGGGTTTTAATATGCACAATTTTAAAATGAAATTATGAGTCTCAAGTAACTGACCACAATTTTTCCTACCCAATTGTTGATTCAATGAAAAATTTATTATGAAAGATAACAACCTTGAAGTTCATGATTCTTGAGTATGTGTTGATAAGCGATCCATTTTCGTCCGTGAAGGGAGTTTTGCCGTACAGCATCTCGTACATACAGACTCCAAGAGACCACCAGTCCACCTCTACTCCATAATTACTGACGATCTGTTTGTTGTTAATTGATGTCAGGAGCTCTGGTGACACATAGTCTGGTGTCCCAACTGGCATTCTAAAGGACACCTACAGGACACAAAACGATGTACATGTATATTGCACGTGTTGGTGCATCCTTATTAAAAAAGACAAGCGTTACAAAATATCAAATTCAAAAACTTTCGTACAAACTTACCAACATATCAGGTGACAGTTTAGCAGCTGAACCAAAGTCAACCAGTTTTATGTGACCTTGGATGTCTATCAAAATGTTCTCTGGTTTTATGTCCCTGCAAAAAGTGAAATTGTAGACAAAATGACAATCTGATACACAAAGGAAGCTTAAAGTTTTCTGGATCTTTCTAAAGAAAACAATTGTGTCAGGTTTGATATTTCAAAACGGTGAAACTTAAAAATTATGCAAAACCATTGATGGACACACAAGACGTCAGGGTTATACAGTACATTATCAGGGTTATACATGCACACACAGTTGGTTTATCATATTTAACTTAAATGTCAGTGTAGACATGCTGTGATCTATTTACAGTGAATCTTAAATTCATGCAATCTATTAATACTCTGCATTAAAGAATCACAAAGAATGCAAAAAACATGTCAGTGTTACCTGTGTACATAACCCATGTTGTGCAATGCCTGAATCGCCAGGGTCATTTCAGCTACGTAAAATTTAGCCATCCTTTCCTCAAAGATATCATCATACCTAAAAATAGAAATTGCATGGAATATATATATTGTAAACAGTAGAATCCGCCATAAACATATTCACTGAAAACACAAAATACATATATGAAACATGAGAGCTAATGATTAGTATGCCCAAATCTTTATCCAGATTTGGATACAAAATTTATTACTCAGCTCATTTTTAAGCACCAGGGGGGAAATTCTAGATTTACTGATGAGAGTAAGTGATGAGATTAATTGCTACCGTGACAAGAGAGACAACAGATCTCCCCCAGCGTGGAACTCCATCACCAGATACAGATTGAGTGAGTCCTGGAAGGCGTAATGAAGTTTGGTGATCCAGGGACTGTTGGATAAAGCCATAATATCACGCTCGTCCTCAAAGAAGGAGATCTGAAAAAAGTTACACTTCACTAGAAAGACAATCATATGCAGTAAAAACCAAGGGGTATTCTTTGTGTCCAGACCTTATTATACAATACTTATATGTATAAAAACAATGTTTAGCTGTCTAATCTGCATTCCTTTACATGTACAAATTGAACATACTAGTTCAAAAAAGTTAAACATATCAGATATCCTAATTAATAATTATATTTTCATGTTTCTGCTCTGTTTTTCATTATGTATTTCATTCATATTCATTATACTTTTTATGGAGCTTCTGCATGTTGACCTTATGTAACCAGTCCTGGTAGCTCAGTGGAAGTGTTCAATTTGTGAGTGGGAGGTAGTGAATTTCACTCCCCATTGTGCCACAGCTGTGTCAAACCTTAGACGTAAATATACAGTACAGCTCAGGTGGATTTTTGAAAGCCCACTTTCCACTGGGATGGCAACTTGGAATCACAGTGGGCATTTAAATGCCCATTTTAAAATTAGCGAACAGGCGCTAGTGGGCGAATTAATTTCCACCTCAGCTATACTGTATGTAGTGATTGCTCCTTTTCAAAATGCACAGCATTCTGAGACAAA
Source organism: Ostrea lurida (assembly GCA_903981925.1). Taxonomy (NCBI): domain Eukaryota; kingdom Metazoa; phylum Mollusca; class Bivalvia; order Ostreida; family Ostreidae; genus Ostrea; species Ostrea lurida. The sequence continues at coordinate 14,293 of CAJDSM010029157.1, forward strand.
AATCGCAGGTTTTTGGGATCAAAGTCCGCATTTCTACTTCCGGTACCAGTAATCATGAATTGTTGACCAAGCAATAGTCTGCTTTATTCTATTAGCTTTGCGAGTTAAGCAATTCTTGGTCTTTGGATTTTTTATGTCACTGATAACAAAATGCAGAATTTAGTAGATGAGAAACAGAGCCAGTGTTTTTTTATGGCCCGATTTGGGACCGATATTCGGCCCCAGTCCCAATCCAATTTTCCTAATATTTTCCCAATTTTGAGGGGAAAATTCCCAATCGTAACACAAAAAAAAAAAAAAAAAAAAAAAAAGTGTGTTTCCGATTACATCTCAAAAATAATGTTGCTTTTATTTTTATTCAGTAAATATTGCCTTGCCTCACCGGGAACGAAGTGTATTCATAATGAATATGTTGTGTTTACTGATATGTGATATCGAGTTTTCAGTATGTGATTAAAAGTAAATTGAAGCAAAAAAATTACATTTCGACAAATGATTTTACCCTATTAAAAAGTGTTTAATCACGAGTCTGTCATCGGAAAGCATGAAAGACGCCATTTTTAAATATTGAATATCGAGCCCGAACTTTTTAGAGATCGAAAAACGAAGTGTACGGAATGAGGACTGAAAATGACACCTTGATGAAGAGTGTCAGAATCTGATAAAAATGAAAATGAGACCAATAGTTCTGCCCCTGTACCAGATTCGCGATTGTTTGCCCCTGTGAAATATGAAAGTAGGTTTAAATGGCTTTACTTCAGTGTTATGAATTTTCCCAATTTTCCTTGTTTTGTCGTTTTTTTCCCAATTGAAAGGGCCCCAGCCCCCAGTCCCAAATTAGTGGAAAAAAACACTGAGAGCAGAAACATGAAAATATAACTATTAATTAGGATATCTGGTATGTTTAATTCTTTGGAACCTGTGGATATCATGATAATGTATGAAATCATACTATCCTGCTAAGATCTACAAACCATGTGCATCTAGAAAAAGAAATCAAGCTAAAAAGAATATAGATGTATGACAAAACAGGTGTAGACTGTGTCCTTGGGCAACAACTGTTTTGTTTGACCCTCGCAAGGATCTGCCAACGGGTCAAACAAAACAGTTGTTGCCCCCTAACCCGGTCAATAACTGTATGCTGCAACATATAGGTCTAAATTTGTCATACTTCACCATCAAGAGCTAGTGATGTGTCAATGTGGGTGAAAATTCTCAATGGAACATAAAACAACCATCCAACTGACCTCATGCTGCGCCAGGGTCTCATGCTTGTGTAAGGTCTTTAAGGCATGCACTGTTCCTGTGGCTTTCTCTCGGACAACTTGCACTTCACCAAAATGTCCACGGCCAATCACATCCTTGACCTCAAAATCCTCCATACTGATCCTCAACTTCTTCACTTCCGCAATAGTAGAAGCATCTAAAATTTAAAGAAAGGAAATATTTTCATGCATGCCTACTTAAGAATAGAACATTTTTACCACCCTCCCCCTATTTTTTTTTTTTCTACAGCTATTGTGCTGGTGTGGTGACAAATTAAGATTTTATATTAAATGGAAATTACTGAAGAGTCTTTGAGGTCATATGTGTTAAGTATTACTGTGCATAATATAAATAAAGAAATGCAATGATTTCCTAAACTTCAGTTAGGCCTTACTTGTTGAGTAACATGAAGGAAGAAAATATTATGGAGCAGACTGGGATTAAACCCAGGCCCCCTGAATCTCTGGCCAGGTGCTCTACCACCTGAACCATCTGTCTACTGGTGACTGAACCCATCTGACTGCCAAACATGTATAAAATATATTTTTGCTTACATTTTCTGATGAATGCTGACACGTGCTTGTTCTTTTTAATGAGATAATCGTGGCTGCATTCCTCATATAACACCAAGAGAGCATCCAGAAGTCCATCTCGTGTTGTCAGTGAAGTAAAAATATCATCAGTCAGAACCGACCCAGCCACCAACCCATCCAGTACCTCAATCCGCTTCTCAATGCACTCCATTGTACTGCCCGACATTTTCCTAGTACCTACAAAATATACATTCTCAGGGATAGACATTAACTTTTGATCTCTGAATTGTCCTTTAGGCAGGTAAACATCAGCTTTTACTTGTCCATCTAAAAAAAAACAACCTGCAATTTATGAAAAAATCACAAAATATAGAAGTTATAAATATGTAAATTACAAAGGCCTACATAGGGAAATTAGATCTTTTTACAGCGAAAAAGTGGACAAGTAACATGTTGCACAGTGTTGATGGTGATGTGTATTTGATTCAGATGCTCCAGGTTTGATTTCAATATAACAAAAACGTCAAAAGTACATCAAGTAATATTTTAATCAATATCAAATTTGATAAAAATGTGCTGAATGCTAACAATTAGGTACAATGTATTACCAGTGAGAAAAGACAAAGCGCAAGTGATAGCAGATATAGTGCTCTTTTTCTGACAAAGAATGCAGACTAGATACCTTTGTCAAAGTCAATTAAACTCAAATTCACTTGTCATGCTACCGGAAGCTCATGTCTTATTGAGAGTCTTAATTATTCTATTGTACACACAAAATTGAAAAGATTCAATACAGAAGATACAGGATATTTTTTAATACTTTTTTCAGGGATGTCACTACATTTTTGATACAGGTCCCTTTAGATTGGGAAAATTACTCATCTTTTTGGTCAAATTGGGAAATGTTTTATTATGATAAAAAATGAAAAGGTTTATTTCTATTCAGTCAAATTCAATGCATCTCCCTAAACACTGTATTAAAATTGGGATTTATTTGACTATCAAAGTGGCAAAAATTTCCAGTTTTCTCTCACTGCTTACTTCTTTTGAAAATCAGTTACACATAACTCCTGTAATCCTGATTTTAAAAAAGAATTTGGTGGCAAAAGAAAGACCTGTAACCCTGACTTTGAAGAGAAGTAGGTGTATCTGTATGACAGAAACCCAATTTGCTAATTTCATGTAACCTGGTTACTAAATTGTCACTCCGCCCAGATTTCTTGCCATATACATATACGTTTCCTTGAAAATAAAGGAAAATTCCGTGCTTTGCTCAATAAGTATGACAAACAGTGGACCTTGATAGAATTAATAACTTGGACGAGAAATTCTTGATCAACATTGCTGCGCAAGTGTCAGCAGTATGCCAAGACACAATACAGATTTGTGAGTACTTTTGTTTTACATATTTGCAGTAGCAGTCCTAGTACTACCTTATCAGAATTATACTGCAGAGTTATAATCTTTCTTAAACTTGTTGAAAGAATTCCATTCATTGCATTTATTTCAAACACTTTTTTCATCTCTAGTTCAGTATCGATATATAATCTATAAAAGGGATATTCGAATTTCCTCATAATATATCTTATCTTACCATGGAGAGTTAATAAACACGCCCCGATTCCAAGTTTTGATCAATTTGCGGTTAAAAACTAAAATTTTTAAACCAAACGCTTTGGTTTTCTTACAGTCTTCAAAATATGCGCCATAGTTTTAAAAAAAATATACAGCGCCCTCTATGAATTGGGAAATACGAGAATCCCAAGCCCGACTAGAATATTTTGTTTACACTGAATAATAATGTCACACTGGAACGTTATGAATCGCCACATATGTTTATGGGTGTGTGTTGAGGATTTTTTTTGTGTGTGTGTTTAGGTTTTGGGTGGGTTTTTTTTTTTTTTTTGGTTTGTTTGTTGTTGTTGTTGTTTTTTTTTTTGGTTAAATCTAAGTTGGAGATACATACATATATATAATTTTTGCAGAGACAGTGCTGTGTAGATTTTGGGACTTGTTGGAAACAACTATAACTACAATACACTAGCTTTTTTTTTTTTATATATAATTTTTTTTTTAGTAATCAATGAACATTCATTTATTCTGAATTTAATGTATTCCTACTTACATAGTTTTTTCCTCTCTCTCTCTCTCTCTCTCTCTCTCTCTCTCTCTCTCTCTCTCTCTCTCTCTCTCTCTCTCTCTCTCTCTCTCTCTCTCTCTCTCTCTCTCTCTCTCTCTCTCTCTCTCTCTCTCTCTCTCTCTCTCTCTCTCTCTCTCTCTCTCTCTCTCTCTCTCTCTCTCTCTCTCTCTCTCTCTCTCTCAATCGAATCCATCGAGTAAAAACAAAACAAAAAAGACATTTTAAAAAAAAAAAAAAGGGGGGGGGGACACATTGGTATCTTAACGATTTTTCCAACATGATTCCTACATTCATTAAGAAAAATCATTGTAGTGATGCTTCAATCAATTTCAGAAAGCAAAATAAAAGGAAGTTTGTTGTCAATTTGTGATCTCGTGACGTCCTTCATTTGAAAGTTATTTTTTCTTCCTCACGAAGGAATTAACGCTTTGCGATAAAAAAGTGAAGATAACTAACAATCATCAATCTGATGACTCACGTAACAAAAGTAATAGTAGAGCAAACACGCCCCCATGCTCAGGGCTGGAGGTGGGATCAGGTGCCTACTGGAAGGCGGAGTAAGCATCCCCTGTCGAACTGTCAAACTCGTCGTGAGCCCCATGTCTTGATCAAGTAGTGTGTAAACAACGGCCTAGAGCATTCGATCATGAACCGAGTCAGACAGACTCTGTGGATAAATTAAAACGGCTGTATAATTTGTGAAATGCTGATTTTTTAAAACGAGACGGTTGAAATTCATAACATCAGTAGTTCGCCTCGATTTAAAAACTGATCATACACAGAAACAAGAGGCCCATGGGCCACATCGCTCACCTGAGTGACCTTGGCCCTCACATTCTATATCAGGAAGCTTTAAGGTAAATGTTGTCTTTTGGTCTTGAGAAGATTTTTAATATATATTCAAATGTAAAACTTTGATCCCCAATTGTGGCCCATCGTACCCTCGGGGGTCATGATTTGAACAAACTTGAATCTCCACTATATCAGGAACTTCCATATAAATACTCAGCTTTCCGGCCCAGTGGTTTTGAGAAGAATTTTAAAGATTTTTCCTATATAATCATATGTAAAACTTTGATCCCCTATTGTGGCCCCATCGTACCCCAGGGGGTCATGATTTGAACAAAACTTGAATCTCCACTATATCAGAAAGCTTCCATTAAAATTTCAGCTTTCCTGGCCCAGTGGTTCTTGAGAAAAAGACTTTAAAGATTTTTCCTATATAATCATATGTAAAACTTTGATCCCCAATTGTGGCCCCATCGTATCCCCCGGGGTCATGATTTGAACAAACTTGAATCTCCACTATATCAGGAAGCTTCCTATAAAATCTCAGCTTTCCTGGCCCAGTGGTTCTTGAGAAGAAGATTTTTAAAGATGTTCCCTATATAATCATATGTAAAAATTTGATCCCCTATTGTGGCCCCATCGTACCCCCAGGGGTCATGATTTGAACAAACTTGAATCTCCACTATATCAGGAAGCTTTCACATAAATTTTAGCTTTCCTGGCCCAGTGGTTTCTTGAGAAGAAGATTTTAAAATGACACCACCCTATTTTTGCATTTTCGTGATTATCTCCCTTTGAAGGGGGCCTGGTCCTTCATTTGAACAACTTGAAGCCCCTTTACCAAGATGATGTGTACCAAGTTTGGTTGAATTTGGCCAGCGTTCTTGAGAAGAAGTCGAAAATGTGAAAAGTTAACGGACAGACGGACAGACAGACGGACGGAAGACGACGGACAAAAGGCGATCAGAATAGCTCACTTGAACCTTCGTTCAGGTGAGCTAAAAATATTTGCGTATCGAATCAGGTGAGAGACATAAACACCATATGCACGTGATACTGACTGTCTGGAATATTGCTACTTAGACGCTGACGATGAATTATATTAAGATGAGTTGTTAGTTTACCGTTAACATTTCAAGTTCACGTACGAGATATATCAAATCAACACATAATTAAAAGATCTAAATGTTGAATTGAAGGCTGTAGCAAAATGGGTTGGTTTTTTTAAGTTTTTGAATATACTCTGCCTCGTAAGAATGTAAAAACAGGTCAGGTAATAAAAAGAGCACAATTCGTATCCATGGGAATTCCTTGGAACAGAAAGGGGGGGGGGGTTAAAATGTTTAACCTGGAAAACTAACTCTCTTCATGACAATTCTTTTAGATTTACATACTCTGATTAAGATTAATTATTTTTCTATTAATTACATCAAATAGTTGATTAAATTATGAATGTTAGGATATGTGTAACAGTAAGATATATTGAAACATGATAATCTATCTTGTTTTACGTATTTATCAGTAGGCCTACAATTTTAGATAATGACATTTCCCCCCAATCTCAGTCCTTAACTCAGCTCACTCCATTTCCTGTTAATGGGTAATTTTGTATTACCAGTTCTAAATTCAATATTTCTCAGGTATTATAAGAAAGTGCTTTTTAAGACACGTTGTATTTTAAAATATTCTGTACATTGCTGTCACCTGGGGAACTGCGTTTATCTCTAGTCCAGTTAGTTTGGATCGACCATATACAAGTTGCGAAAAGTCAAGTCACATTCAGTGCTGTTTATTCTGCCATATGTAAGCATTCAAAATCTGGCATGGAGGTTATGAAACGTTTTCGACCACGATTTCATAGTCAAACTCAAACTCCGTGCTCTAATTCATACTCAAATGGAGTACATGCTCTAGATTTTTAGATTATACTTCAGAGCATGCTTCTTCAGAACAGACATGTCTGCACATAGACAAATGTATCGGCACAGGGTAAGAATTTGACCATGAGTATGGTAAAGGTTTGCATGGTAACCCCCGAATTTGTTCTATGCAGTTAAACCAATATTTCACTATCATTTACGACACAGTCTAAATAAATTTAGATGCAAGAGACAAGACATTGTAAGAATTATCTCATTCCCGGGGGTGGGTGGGTGGGGGGTCTGCCTATATCTTGGTGTGTACATAGACGCGTGCCACTGGAATTTTTGACAAGTCGAATATATATCAATGGGATGCAATTTTCGTCAATCTGTTATATCAATCGGTAGAAAATTTGATACGCCATTACATGAACGGGTGGTAAATTTTTACGCTGAAATTCATCTTCTAATATAATTTGTAATCATGAAATATTATGACATTTCCCTCACGATATAACCACAGCCCAGTTAGTTCAATATCAAATATGCACTTACTTGCATGGACAGCAACTATACATGAACAGGTCACAATTTTGGTATGAAATATATTATTAGAATGTTAGAATTTTCAACGGAAATATATACACGGGTATGGATTAAAAAATATTGAATACAATCTTCACCACCATCATCATTATTTCCTCCACCCCTGCCTATCCTGGGCCAGCTTCGTTAATGATCCCCAGGTCTGTTGCATGACTTTTATCTCGGTTCTCAACAGTCCTTCTCTATGATGTTCTTGGCCCTCCTCTTGCCTTCTGGGGCCAGTGCAGTGTTGTTCTTGTTATTGAGTGGGGAGGGGGGTTCGTAGGACATGTCCTATCCATCTCCATCGGTGTTTGGTAATGATGGTATCCATGTCCTCTTGCTTACATATATTCATAAGGTCTTCGTTTGTTACTTTCTCTGGCCAGAAAATCCTAAGTATTCGGCGGAGGCATGTTGTGTGGAAGGATCGTAATTTGGAAATATCCGTCCCTGTAATCCTCCAGCATTCTGATCCGTATAGGAGGGTTGAAACAACACAGCTCTGGTGTAGCTTCAGCATGGTGTTGGTGCTGTACTGGGTAGACCTCCAGATGCTATTCATTTCTTTAAATACACTCCTGGCCTTACCATGTCTGTTGTGGATGTCCTCCGTTGTGCCGCCCTCTGCTGTGATGATGCTACCCAGGTATGTGAAGTTGTCTGGTGGGTGTAGTTCTTCATCATTGACCTTAACGGGAGCAGGCATTTCAACATTAAGTCATCGTCTCTGTCTTCTTGGTACTTATATGTAGACCCACTTGCTTTCCGTATGTTTACAGCCTGTTTGTTTTCTCTTGGATATGCTAGTGTGTGTGAGACAACAGCGCAAGGTCATCCGCAAAGTCAAGACCTTCTAGGGTTAAGAAAAGGCTCCAGTGGATCCCCTTTGAAGAGTCTTCTGTTGTCCTTCGCATAACCCAATCGACGACCAAGTTGAATGATATTGCAGACATCACACATCCTTGTCTAACTCCAGATTTTACATAAAAAAGGTGTTGTTGTATCCACTGAGCATGTGAAGTTATTGTAGAAGCTCTTCATAAGGTGGACTAATTTAGATGGAATACCATAGTGACGTAAGATGTTCTATAAGCTGTCTCGGTGTATACTGTCGACCGCTTTTTCAAAGTCCACGAAGTTTACATACAGTTGTCTCTGCCACTCTGTACACTGCTATGCACATATCTGGTCAGTACATCTTCGTTGCTTCCTAAACCCTGCCTGCTCATTCCTCAGTACTGCATCGACAGCCTTTGATATTCTTCTAATAATTTTCTTGGCCAGGGTCTTACTTGGCACTGATAATAGAGTCAGTTGTTGCAATCGCTCAGGGTTCCTTTCTTTGGGATCTTGACAATCACCCCCTTACATCATTCGTCAGGCACTTTCTCTTCTTCCCACACAGCTGTGAACAGTGGTCGGAGAATGGTGGCTGCTATTCCAGGGCCTGCCTTAATTAGCTCCGCAGCAAGATTGTCATACCCTGGTGACTTCTTATTCTTAAGGGCCCTGATTGTGTCTATTATCTCGTCTCTAGTTGGGGGTTGGTATTGATGTCCAGATTCTCTGTGGCTTCTGGTATGATAGCTGTTTTCTCGGGTGATGGTCTGTTTAGTACTTCGCGGAAGTGTCCGGCCCATCTCTCTTCTTTGTTTTTTCTGTTGTCGGCAGCGTTCCTTGTTTGTCTTTTATAGGCCCTCCCGTGTTTCTCCGATATTTACCATACACTGTTTTTGTAATCTTGTACACTTTCCCTTGTTCTCCCCGCACTGCAGCCTCCTCTGCCTCAGTCACAAGTTGGCCCATCGCTTCCCTTTTGTCACGGCGTGCAAGCCTCTTTGCATTCTTGTTGGCTTCCCTATGTAACTCCTCTTGTCTCTCAAGGAGTCGCTGATACTAGATCTGCAGCATTTATTTCTCTCAATTTCCCTTCTCTCTTCAATGGCGATTAGAGTCCCTTGCTGGGTCCAGTCCTTGTTGGTGTTCCTCTTGCGGTAGTTTACTTTCTTTATGCTGCTTTCGGTGTACAATTTAGCGATTTGTGTCCATGTGTTGTTCACAATGGTCTCCTCGCCTTCATCTGATCAATATGTCTTGCAAGATTTGGAATCTGTTTCTTAAATCACTGATGAAGGTGGCTTTCACGGTGTGTTCCCTCAGTCTCTGAGTGTCAAATCGCGCTTGAGCATTAGTCCTTGCCTCTGTTTTCTTCAGCTTGATCTTGATGTATGCTGTCACCAGGTGTTGGTCGCTACCTACGTGTGCACTCCGCTTGACCTTAACGTCTAGTAGAGAGTGTCTCCACATACCATTGATCATTAGGTGGTCTATCTGGTCCCTGTCCCTTCCATTTGGAGAGTTCCAGGTCAGTTTGTGGATATCATGGTGTATGAAGAGAGTACCTCCTATTACTAGAACGTTCATGGCACAAAATTCCACCAGTTTTTCACCATTGTTGTTGCTAACCCCAACCCCGTGTTTTCCCATGACTCTTTCATGGTCGGTGTTGTCTCTTTCAACTTTGGCATTAAGATCCCCCATGATGACAAGGAGATCGTGCCGTGGGGTCTTCTCTGTCCCTGCTTGTAATTGACAGAAGAAATCATATTTGTTTATATCCCTACTGTCATTAGTTGGTGCATAGCATTGTATCAATGTGATGTTGATGTGCTTGCCCTTCAATCTTGCACTCATTAATCTGCTGTTTATGGGTTTCCATTCTATTAGGCACTAGGTGTTCAGGTCCTCCCTCATTCTGCTAGTAATGTCTTTTTGGCTATGATTGCCAGCATTCTTACGAGTCTTATTGTACTCACACACTTCACACGCTAAAGTAAAGGTTTTCCTTGTTGTTTCCGTGATTTTGCTCTTTTTATAGGACAGGGTTGTTATAGCCCTGCGCCCAACCCCCAACGTGGAGGACCAGGATAATTTGTTTATGGTTTCCTTCCACTAGATCTGTGGCTTTACATGGCTGACGAGACTAATCTGTCCGTAATTTCAAGTAAGAGTTTATCTTCTCCTAGGTAACTGCCTTGCCCGGTTTACGCCCTTACCTGTCAGCGGATTTCTGTAGGGTTTACTCATTAGCCTCTCCTTCTCCCAAAGGTAACCACAAGGCAGTGGTTTGTTCCTATTTACCCATAGCTGGGGGCTAGGTTTGCAGGCACCAGGGCATATCCACACATCGGTGGGTCATGCATGCCTTGCATTTTGGGACCTAGTCTCCTCAAAGACCCTGTGGTTCTGCTTGGGGTCGTTAGGTGCCCAATTTTCATCTGCTACCTCGAGGAGTATCCCATATCTGGGCCACATAGGTCTAACTGTGGAGAGGCTATACCTAGCAGGAAAGACTTACTCGCTCTGCTTTCTTTTCCACAGCGAACTGCTATCTAGGATTGGAGCTGAAAGCGAGAGTGCCAACACAGACACAGACAACATAAACACTGTACTCTTCACACAACCATTACAGCAGACATTGAAAACAGATAGTGTCGCTCATTTTGGTGAAATTTTTTTCTCACCCTAAATCATCTTATTCCTTTCGAATATTATAAAAAAGATATATGAATGATATTTTGCAACTTAGAAATTACTTTATGTTCCTCAAAAGTTCCAATAGAAATGACCTTATATATATTAAATTGAATTTTTGACAAGGAAGCCAAAAATTAATGGGACATATTTTTAAGATCATAAACGTTTTAGATTTGGAAATAAATACAGATAAATGCATAAAATTGTTATTTTTCAAGAAAATCATTTGTATGATCCATTTGGACTCATTTTGATTCATTTAAATTATTTTGACAAAATGAGTGACACTGTCCCTTTAATAGGGGTATTTTGGAAATCTCAGTGGGACGTCTACACCCAAGAGGTTAGACACCCCCTCCCCCATCTGTATTTTTCTGAATCTTTAACAACTAAATATATATATTCACATGGCTTTGTCTTCATTTATCATCAGCCATAGGAATTTATCCTTGTTCGATAAAGATATGATTTAAAGTTCTTCTAGGACTTTGATAAATCATGAAAAAAACCAAACATATTTCTCTCTACATAATATAATGGACACTCAGTAAGGAAATGCAATTCATCTTCCACATAATTAGGGTCCCACATCGACAGATGCGGCGCCCTATAGTTTTCACTTTGTCCATCCGTCCGTCTGTCCGTCAACAATTTTTGTGAACAATAAAACTCAAAACCTATACATTGTACAAAGGTGAAATTTTGCACACTTGTTCATCACCATATGCAGATGTGCATATTGCAATTTGGTTTGATAGGGGCCAATCTTTTGGGGAAAAATTCATTATGAAAATTCATAGCATTTAGAAAGTCATATTTTGTGAACACTAAAACTGCAAAACTCTTATACATTTGTACAAGCTGAATTTGCACACTTGTTAACCATATGCAGATGTGCATAGTTGAAATTTGGTTTTTATAGGGGCT
>CAJDSM010029167.1:20410-30730 GCA_903981925.1 Ostrea lurida
TGAAGTATGGAGGTGGATTTTCTGGCAACCGAAGTATGAAGGGTCGGATTTTGGCAACCGAAGTATGAAGGTGGATTCTAAGTGAAACTACTGTGTCGTATGCTCGTATGTTCATATAATTTTGAATGCTGAAATATGCAACCATCCCCTATTACCCCGCGATGAACTCTCTTTAATTTCTCTTCTTTCATTTTGTGGTCAGTGATGGATGTTCTTGCATTTGATTGTTTTGTATGTACTTTGCCCAGATGCTATGCGGGGAATGGCATCTCACACCGGTTATTGTCATGGCCAATATTCACCAGATAAGAAAATCAAAAATCCTGCTAATCATTTCTCAGTATAAATATTTGATGGCGCATGGATTCACTTAGCAACTACCAACAAAGCGGACCCGTGGGGATTCAAGTTAAATTAGGTCATCAATACATGTACCTTTATAAGAGTCGACTAAATGGGGTGGTCCTTCGGATGAAAACGTAAATAGCGAGGCCCCGTGTCAAAGCACATGTGGCACGATAAAGACCCCTTCCTGCTCAAAGGCTGTACGTGCCGAGCTAGCATAAGTTTAAATTTTACAGCCCTTCATCAGCAATGGTGACGTCTCCATACAAGTGAAACATTGCGCAAAACGTTAAACAATACACAAATAATCAACCAACCGACGAATCGTCAAGCTGCGGAGGGAGCCATCTTGGTTCTTTGCATACGTGTAGCATGTACACTTGGGTTTTGAAGGTGGAGTTTGCAACGAATTGATAAAAGAAAATAAGTAAAGTTACAAGAAAAATATTTTTTATGACGTCAAGATCAAATTGAAATATGAGTATACAAGGAAATTTGACATTCTGCAGTACATAATAAAACAAATCCATAATAACATTTGAATACAAAATACACGTTTTAATTTTGATTATTAGTGCAATGCTCTACAATTATCACGAATACAGTGTCCTCTTCGTTAATTAACAAATTACAATAAAGATAACAAACAATATTTCGCATGCTAATTAGTAATATACAAGGGAATATACGCTGTGTTTGTAAATTCAGTAATCTAATTTCGAGAGTTTGTTCGTTGTTTTCTGCAATATCAAGATTCTATGAACATCATCATGGACTTTTGTAAGGGAAACAAAATATTCGACAGCTGTTTTCGTTTGAACTTTTTTAGTTTCATTGAAAAAATTCTAATCACATGATCCAAGGGACAGAACAACAGCTTGTTTTGAGGATGTATGGTAATGGATCAAAAACGGTTAAAAGATGCGTGCATTTCCGTTTCAAAGCGAATGAAAAACACTTGAAAGAAGACGATCGTTCTGACGCTACAACAAGGCGATTTTTGCCGATCATGGTAAATTATTTAGAAATGGACAAATCAGTCGCTTCCCACTTTATCGATCCATCACAAGCATCCAAAGCAACAATTGTCCGATTTCTTTAATCCGTCAAAATCACATCAGACAATATACTTTGGGGAGACCAATCGCGGTGTTTTGAAAAAGTTTTTAGCAAATGTCCCTATTAGTCATACACTGGAAGAAAAGGTTTTGAGACAACGCAATATGTTAGCAGTGTGCAGGAAATATAAAATTGGTTTGTAGCCAAGTTTATTCCGTGCATGTATGTCTGTTCTGCAAAGGTGGATTCAACGCACTTTTCATGAAGTTCTACAACCCGAGTACTTTACGCAGTGAATACTTTTATATTACAACCACATGTTGCAGCGACATTCATCTTACCAACAAGTGTTATATTTTCGAAATGGTTGGGGGATTCCTTTTGAAACAAAACCCCTCCTTCTGTTCCAAAAACAATCAGTTTACCATCTCTCGTTGCGACGACGATTCGGCCATCACTCAAGACAGCCATTCCAGAGCAGAAGAGCTTAGATCTTTTGTGTGGCACATTTTCTTCTTTCTTTTCTGGTGGTTTAGGATTACTTACATCCCCTACCTTGCTTTAAGGACCATCTCCATAAGTACTAGATGTGCATTTATGTTTTAGCTTCGTAGAGTTTGTTTTCGAGTTCCATATCCAGGTATGAATGGGTGTCCGAGCACGAATCATTGCTCTCGTCATCCGTCACCAGCTACAAACAAATTTTCAGATGCATTGTGTCCACAATCAATTGTATTACTCGGTGAGTACCGGGTATGTACATCACATGTATAAATTGATTCTTCACATATGCAGTATGTTCGATGAGTGGAATGCAAGAACTAAATCAGCGTCTGTTTGGGAGGTATTCACATAGTTAGATTTAAGATTTCAAAAGGTATCGTTCAAATGGACTTTGAAGTATTTCCATTTCTTAGAAATGTTTTACTGTAGATTCCGTATGCGAGTACTTACTAGGATTGATTCACGATTCCCCCCCCCCCCCCAAATTTATTGTCTATTGGATTTGAAATGTTTCACAAAAAATTCGAAGTTCTACATCATGACAGAAGCTCATTGCAGAGTGTTTATACTTTGTTGCGTAAACAAAGGTTGGGGTATGTTATTGTACATACAAAGTTTCAAAACGTATGGTATTTTCATCTCCATTACATGTATGAATTTTGTCGATTATGCCAGACGATGGGTCAATATGAAACACAAAGAACTTGATACCTTATCAGAATGGATAAAGTATCAGAAGAATATTTAAATCCCATATTAGACATATACGTACCAAAGTCCTACCATATAAATGGTAAAGTAACAAAGTATTAACGTAATCATAGTCCCAAAATACACATACAAAATCGAGTGTTGGGCAACACGGACCTTCGACAAAGCGAAGGTAGGATCAGGTGCTGGAGGAGTAAGCATCCTCTGATACCGGTCACACCCGTGAGCCGTAGTCGAAACAAAGTAAAACGGGGTTACCCGTCGTCAAGTCTAGTACGAAAATGACAGTCTAAACAAGGGTATGAATCAAATCAGTCGACATTGACTTAGTGATAACTTGTAATCGCCATCTATCCTTTTGTGTTTCGTAAACCAGAAGTGATCAAAGAAGTAGATAGGTTACATGAGGATTGTGTTTTGGTTCGGCTGACAAAGCTTGTAACAATATTGTCTTTGTCTGTAAGGCTCATTGCTACAACTGCATTTTAAACAAACTTGTATTAACTCCACATTTGGTCAATGCGTACAGACACTCCACTCCTACTGCTCTTTTAAAAGATGAAATTCTTCAAAATCATGTTTCATATTTTTTACATCTAATATCCCAGTCAATGTGACGGACGAATATGAATTACCGTACCTATACTGGATTCTCAAACTTCACAAAAACTCTTACAAACAAAGATGCATTGCTGGATCTAGTAAATGTTCCACCGAACCTCCGTCCTTACTCCTCTCGAAAATTTTGACAGCTGTAAAGGAGCACCTTCAAAAATATTGTAAAACTACATTCGCCAGAAGTGGTGTAAATCAAATGTAGATTCTTAAAAACGTTAAAGAACTTCTAGTAAATTTGAAATCCCAGAACCTTTCTCATATCAACATTAAAACATTTGACTTTTCACAATTTACACGACCGTTCCGCACGATAAGACTTTTTAGCTCACCTGAACCGAAGGTTCAAGTGAGCTATTCTGATTGTCTTTTGTCCGTCGTCTGTCTGTCCGTCCGTCCGTCTGTCCGTCTGTCTGTAAATTTTAAACATTTTCGACTTCTTCTCAAAGAACGCTGGTCAAATTCAAACCAATTGGTACAAATCATCCTTAGGTAAAAGGGATTCAAGTTTATTAAATGAAGCACCAGGCCCCTATCAAAGGGAGATAATCACAAAATAGGTGGTACCATTTAAATCTTCTCTCAAAACCACTGGGCCAGAAAAGCTGAAATTATATGAAAGCTTCCTTATGTAGTGGAAATTCAAGTTTGTTCAAATCATGACCCCGGGGTACGATGGGCCCCATAGGGGATCAAACTTTACATGATGATTTTATAGGGAAATCTTTTAAAATCTTCTTCTCAAGAACCACTGGCCAAAAAAGTTGAAATTATATATGAATGCTTCCTTATATAGTGGAGATTCAAGTGTTCAAATCAGACCCCGGGGGTACGATGGGCCACAATAGGGGATCAAAGTTTAACATATGATATATAGGGGAAAATCATTACAACTTCTTCTCAAGAACCCATGGGCCAGAAAAGCTTATTTATATGAATGCTTCCTTATATAGTGAAGATTCAAGTTTGTTCAAATCATGACCCTGGGGTACGATGGGGCCACAATAGGGATCAAAGTTACATATAGATGATATAGGGAAAATCTTTAAAAATTATCTTCTTAAGAACCACTGGCCAGGAAAGCTGTGATTTGTATGAAAGTTTCCTGGTATAGTGAAGATAAAAGTTTGTTCAAATAATGACCCTAGAATTAATGTGGGGCCAGAATAAAGGATCAATATTTTACATGCAATATATAGGGAATTCTTCATTGAACCACATGAGTGAATAATTTACTGAAAGCTTCCTGATATGGAGTCGACTTAAGTTTGTTCAAATAATGCCTCTTCCACTCTCCGGGGTTGGGTGGAGCCACAATAGGGGATTAGTATAAAGTTTTACATATGTATATGTAGGGAAACAATTAGTCCACAGTGGCGCATTCTAAATCCCAAACTACTGCTCTCTTTACTGAAGCAGTGCTCAGGTGAGCGATGTTGCCCATGGGTCTCTTATTTAGATTATAGACAGGAGCTTTTTCAACAAAAATGGAAATGGAAATATTCATAGTGATCAGCACCATTTTAAAAATTACTTTGGTAAATCCACTCTGATTCTACACACAATACTCTGAGGTTGATATTAAAGCAATGCTGGGAGTTCCCCTTGACAATATCTTTTGTAATTGGGCGATCAGGTCTTCAAACAGTCTGTTGGATTCCCATGAGCACGAATTATGCTCATATTGTTAGCTGACCTGTTTTTATATTCTCATGAGGTGGAATTCATTCAAAACCTTCCATATGTAAAGAAGAAATCTCTATCAGTGGCCTTTAATTTGACATTTCGGATTTGACTGTAACATTGATTGATTATTTGTTTGTTTTTCGTCCCGTTAAGAATATTTTACTCATATTGAGACGTCACCATTGCCGGTGAAGGGCTGCAAATTTGGACCTATGCTTAGCACTTACGGTTTTTAGCAGTGAGGGTTCTTTTGCGTGCCACACCTGCTGCGACACGGGACATCCGTTTTTAAGGTCATATCCGAAAGACCCGTGATTCTCACTTCTAAATGCCGAAGTGATGGCGAAGGAGCAATCACTACATATTTTAACGTCTTAGGTTTGACGCGGCCGTTCCGAGTACGGGGCTCGACCGAGCCACCGCGACCGTTGACTGTAACATACATGTATATACATTATACAAGCATGAGCAAGATCGCCAGGATGTATATTCTCACCGCTTAGTGTTCAGTGACCCGTGGAAGTCCTGGTAATTACACCCCGATGTAAATTTCCATTAGATAATTAATTAAGACAACATACATGGTCCTAATTATTTCAAAGTAAATACTAAATGATGGCCTTTTTGAATACCCCCAGCCATAGTAAGACACACATTTGTGCGTCGTCTATTAATCAAGAAGTTTTTTTAAAATATATATTTAGCAACATAAAAAAATCAAAAGCGATTAATTCTTATTTCGTGAGTGATGCCTCTCGCGAAAGTACGCGACAATCAATTTCTTGCATATATTTAGAAATATACAGAGGTATTTTCTCATATTCATTTTAAAATTGATCAGCGACATGTGAAGATATCGCATCAGGAGTGTCATTTCCTGACTGAACATGATCCCGCTGGCGCTAAATGGATGAAATATATTGGAAATGTTTAATTTTCTCGTTTCCTTTCTTTCTTATGTATGTCGGAAGTGAAAAACTTCCCCTTTCCAAATATTGTTGCCTTTAATTTGTTGGCATTGATGCTATCACCATACTTGAATTTTGAAGTAATGAAAGCATAAACGCAAATACATGTATATTTTTCTTTGTACCCCTCAGTTTCAGAAAGTAAATAAAATCCCGTTTCCCTACCAAATGCAATCTGCGACAGAAAAGTAATTGATCAGAATGCGTTGATATGAACAGAAAACGAGGAATATACGCCAGCATGATATAACATCTTTCAAAGTCCCATCAGAGGAATACAATTTGAATGAAAAGGGTTCTTGGCATGCTACTGCAAGTGTTTTCTTTGAGAGAGTGGTCAGTGACGTAGGGATATCTTGATCTTTTTTTTTCACTGTATCTTGCCGTCCCAACTAAGTGCAAATACTGCTTTCATCATAGGATCCGCATTTTTGTCGAGACTGCTTACTACGTACCGTGGTGATATGATCCCGGGAATTTTGAATACGTGTATCTTCTTTATCCTCCCTTTTTCGTCAAACATGCAGATGATTAATAGGGCTAGGGTGTACTGGCTGCAAATTGCAGGTCACAACAAATTCTCTGTCATTGTAATCTATTCCATGAACAGTTATGAAACCATTGCATTCTAAATCGAAGCATTTATCAGGAAGTTCATAGACATCACTTCTCTTTACTTTGTAAAATCGAACACAGAATCCACACGTCGCTGCTATATACGAGCCAGGTATAGCCACATCCTCAAAATATTATTGAAGTTTTCGAAGGGATAGAAATAAACCGCTCTCTCAAAAAAAGAGTATTTCTCCGTCATATGTTACTATAACAACACGATGGTCATACAACACCGTCATACCACTACACGTTGATTTTGAGAGCTGTCGCAACTTATTTGAGGGTTTGATGGACGGTGTGCTTGCGGGATTGACATTTTCATATATAGAACTTCTTCAAAAGTATTTGTACGATATCTTTGCGCCTGAATTTTCTTGTTAATGTGAGCTCTAGTCAGAATTGGTTTCAGAGTCCGAATTTTCTTTTTCCGATATAAGTATGGCATGCTCCTCTATATACTGGTTTTTATACACGTGGTCCTTTTGACTTATCATATCGTTATATTTGAGCCGTCATTACTCTTATACACACAAAGGCTTGATTACAGGAGTTATTAAGTGACCTTCGTTAAACACCAAAAAGGTATCCATGGCAAACTATTATAACAATATTGAGACTAATCTTATCAATGCAAGTGTCAAGAGTTCCAAAATTTATTAAATTTTGAAGTAATTAAAGCATAGACTCAAAAATATTTTTCTTTGTACCCTTCGGTTTCAGAAAGTAAATAAAATCCTGTTTCCCTACCCAATGCAACTCTGGACAGAAACGTAATCATCCAGAATGCGTTTGATATGAAAGAAGAACGGAGGAAGATAACCCAGCATGCATAATGAAATTATTTTCAAAGTTCCTTCATAGGAATAAACTTTGAATGAAAAGGATTCTTGGCGTGCTTCTGCAAGTGTTTTCTCTGGTAGACTGTCCATGCTTTACTTCCATAGAGCAGTGTGGTGAGGACCATGGCTTTACATTCTAATTAAAATTAGCTGTTTTGAGTCTGCTATCGCTTCTCAAACATCTAACGACATCCCATTATGGGTCACGTCAGCGCGACCTTTTTGCCATGAATAAATTATAAATCAATAACCAATCAAATCACAGCTCCTATTTTCGGATCGATTAACCAACAAGAATGGCGACGGAAGAAGTACTGAAAATGTTTAAGCTACAAGAAAAACAAGAGGAGAATTTGAGACACATTTTTTGAGGTTGAGATTGTTTAGCAGTATTACCAACTGGGTATACCAAGAGTTTGCCTCATCATATGGCTAAACCAGTTCAGAGCGCGGTGGGGAGCGAGCCGGATAAGATAAGTGTGCTGTCCGGTAGTCGCACATCAATGACCCTTTCATGCGAAAATCCAAGCCGACGAGAAGCATTAATATAAGTTGTAGTACTTGTTTGTTAATCATCGCAAAATAAAGTTTAAATCAATAGTTGCACTGATGAAAGACCAACTGGACAGATATTTTATTTATTCCAACTGTCCGTGCGGTATGTCAGCAAGTATGCGAGCGGATCTAACATTTAATTTTAATTAAATTGATGGCTCTATACACCTTGATCTTTGTCTCTTTGGTGATGTCTCTTCCGCTCTACACGTTCTTGTGGAGTCTGCTGAACACGACACTGGCTTTGGCAAGTCTGACATTGACTTCGTCATCGATGACGACGTGTCACGTTTCTGGATAGGGTGTTGCCAATGTAGATGATTTTGTCCTCCGCGTTCAGTCGCTGTCCATTGATGTTGATGTTAGGCTCAATGTACGGCTTTTCGGGAGCAAACTGATGCATCACTTCAGTCTTCGTACTGCTTGCAAAGCCGAAGTTGTTGCAGGTATCAACACTGTGCTGCATAGCAGCTTCTAAGGCAGTGTTGAGGGAGCAGTTATCGGAGAACAGGGGTTCATTGATGGTGTTAATTGAAGCCTTAGTTTATATGATTGAAACCTTCTTAGGTTGAAGACTGATCCGTCTGTTCGGTACCTGATGCCGATTACTAGCATCAGTCAGAATGACCAGGAAGATCATGCTGAACAGGATGAAGCAAGCACGTACCGTAGTCCTATTTCAACCATTGGACACTGGGAATGATGGATTAGTCTCCCCATCGTCTTGGACTTGCCAGCATTCCACCGTGAAGTTGATGTACGATGGATTTCCTGGAATAATCGTATTTCACCATGATTTCTTACAGACCCTTTGCTGAGAGTATCGAAGGCTTTGGTAAAATCGACAGAGATGGATTATAAGTCAGCGTTCTGTTCCTGACATTTCTCCCGCAGCTGTCTAACAGCAAACATCATGTTAGTAGTTCCACGTTCTTTTTGGAAGCTGCATTGACTTTCATGTCAGAGGCCATGTTCAAGGTGGACGATGAGACGATTGAGTACAACTCTGGCCAGGATTTTGCTGCAGTGGAAACAAGGGAGATTCCNTCCATGTTCAAGGTGGACGATGAGACGATGGAGTACATTTTGCTGCAGTGGAAACAAGGGAGATTCCATAGAGGTTGCCATAGACCTGTCGGTTTCCTTTACGTTTGTAAAGATGCACAATGGATGCGTCTTTAAAGACCCGTAGAAATGTCTCATGTAGCCACGCATGCTGAAAGATGTGGAGTTTCTCCGATAATACCACACCGCCTTTGTAGACGTCATCTGAGATAGCGTCTGTACCTGGAGTCTTTCTGCTGGACAGGTTGTTAAGGGGTGTGCTGAATATCCGTAAAAGTGAGGTGGCATCTAGTGCAACATCAATCGGAATTAGAGGTAGCCGATCAATGGTTTTGTCATCGATGGTGAATGAGTGATTCAGTATGCTGTCCAAATGTTCTGCCCATCTCTCGAGGATTTCCTCCTTTACCTGTGATCAGTGTTGATTGATATGTAATCATTTCTGTACGTCGTTTCATGGAGTGTGATCCATGCTACTTCAACGTTGTGAATATTCATGTGTGAATGGCGGAGTCCATGACAAGGTTTGTATTTTTTAAAAGGTCTAGCAAAAGACTGCTTGACGTCTGGGATTTTTAACTGTTGATGGTTTCGTGCCCAGAGGGCGTCTCTTGGGATAAACATGGAACTTTACTTTAGAGACGATGACATGGTGATCTGTCCAGCATTCTGTATGGCCTTCGTGACTTGTACATCCCGCTTCCTGACATAGCCAATGGGGTGCCAGTGTTTGGGTGCATTCACGGCGTCCTGTTGCAGATAGGGAGGCGGAAGATAGTGTTGGTGATTAGGAGGTCATGCTTCAAGCAGGTCTGGGGAGTATTAGACCATTGTTGTTGTGACACATACTTTGACCTTGTCTGGATTGGTCATGGTGGGAGCGGATATCACCCTCTAACTTATGGCAGCAATTTCTATGTTGTATCTGACGAGTTCATGGGCAATAGGTGCTGTACGTCGCTGACGTCTGTCTTGTTAAAAAGCGTACGGATCCGGACGTACCTGGTGGCAAAGTTGAAAAGTATGATGTGTGATGGTTTGCAATTATTTCGACCGCGTGAAGAATGGTATCCGCAAGCCGCGGCTAGCTGGCTAAGGTGGTGTAGAGCAAGCAATGTTTGGGACACCTTTTCTAGTCCGTTCCTCGTGCTATGGAGGTGAGCATTTAGTCTTTTTATGAAATAGACTAATTATTGTTAAGGGGTGAAGAGATTCAAAACATTTGAATGAAGGAAGTTAGGATTAGCAATTGTATTTAATGTTCAATTAATATACTCAATACTTTTTTTCAAGCTTATTTCAGAGTGACGTTGAATGATAAATAGTCCGTCACGTGATAAACACTATGACGTAATATT
>CAJDSM010029169.1:279-17577 GCA_903981925.1 Ostrea lurida
TTTTGAGAGTAGGGGAAATTACTAAGACACAGAATAAAAAAGCTCATTATCTCCTTTTCGGAAATGTTACAAATGGAATTGATGCTAATAATCTGGGTTTCATTGACATCACCCTTCCCCACTTCAAACATTCCAAGTCTTCTACTACTATCCACTTGAAGCAAAATCGTTCCAATCCCTTACTTTGCCTCTATAAGACATTACAGGATTATATCTCTATCAGAAAGCATTCTTTCCCAAAGTCCCCCCTTTTTTCCCTTATGGACGATTCTCCAGTTTCACGGCATCACTTTACAACTCAGCTTCGTGCTGCCCTTCAGTTTTGTAGGTTAGACTGTGCTAGGTATCAGGCCCATATCTTTCGAATAGGGGCAGCAACAACGGCAGCTGCTTCAGGTTATACAGAGGTTCAATTCAGAATATGGGCCGTTGGAACTCCGATGCTTTCAAAAAGTATATCCGTATCCCCTCCATCACTTGGGATATACTTTGTGAAAATACACTCGATGCCTAGAGACAGGGGCTCTAGGCTAGCCTCTCCGTTTTCCTAGAGACAGGGGCTCGTGGTCATCCTTCCGTTTCCTAGAGAAGGGGCTCTAGGTCGTACTCCGTTTGCCTCAAGACAGGGGCTCTAGGTCATCCTTCCGGTTCCCTAGAGGACAGGGGCTTCTCAGGTCATCTCTTCCGTTCCCTAGAGACAGGGGCTTAGGTCATCCTTCCGTTTCTAGAGACAGGGGCTCTAGACATTTTATAGGTGTTGGGGCGGTAAAAAGCAGGGTTTTTTGCTACAAACATTTTTTATTTCTGCTGCTTTGTACGGGTGGCCTAGTGAGCCCCATCTTTGTATGTGTTTTTTGTGTACATATGTTTTTTGTTAACTTTTGCTGTAGATTTTTTTGAATCAGGTTTGTCACAGCAATGTCTTCAGGGACATACAGTCACCTAGATATTATCGACGGCGAATGGGACCAGAGAAAAAGTTCGAAGATATCCGGGGGTTCGAGATATCCGAGTTGACTTCCATATAATTTTTTAATTAACCACCTCCTATCGCTTTGGACCAAACGTACTCATTTCATACACAATTTTCGTTTAGATCTTTATCGACATTTTTCAGCAGTGTGCGTGGACATCCGTTAATTTCCGGCGATGACAGTTTTGATAGTTCACCTTTCTTCAACATCATTTACTGCTTGAAATTTAGTTTTCTATGGTATGAACTTTCCATTTTCCGGTTTACACCTCCCGATAATCCACCCTAATCCTTCCGGAGATATTAGTCTTTTTAATTGTTAAATTACCTGACCGACCAGGTTTTTAACTTGGAAGTTTGTACTGTTTTTATTTAAGTAGATTCTATGAGTTTGATAGCGTGGGATTTAGAAAACACAACTTACATCAACGTGCGGCGGCTGTGAAGTATGTTTACGTAAGGTCAGCTAATTAGCTCGGCGCCCGGCAGGTTGTATACCGAAATCGTATATGGGATCAATATAAGCGTCTCATCGATTAGAGACTACCCGAGCAGATCATGCTTAGTTAGTCAGATGCGAAAATTAGTCCGAGTTGCGGACTGATAAAACGCTGGGGTTATAAT
This sequence comes from Ostrea lurida, assembly GCA_903981925.1. Taxonomy (NCBI): domain Eukaryota; kingdom Metazoa; phylum Mollusca; class Bivalvia; order Ostreida; family Ostreidae; genus Ostrea; species Ostrea lurida. The sequence continues at coordinate 1,877 of CAJDSM010029169.1, forward strand.
TTGTGGGGCTTGGGAAGCTAAAAATACTTCGGAGATAACCTGAGTCATTCAGAGATTACCGTGGTGTCGAGAGTATCCGAGTGGTTATTTATAAGTACATTTATAAAGTAAGATATCGGCGCCGGGACCTTTGAGTTGCCTAGTTCAGTGAGACAATATCCCGGAGTGTTCGACATATATCCGAAGTTCTGAGAGTAAGTCTCCGAGAGTAACCTGTATAATTGTTGTTTCATATACATTTGTTTGTATCTTTTTGTGCTAAACTTTTGCGCTCTCCTAGGTTGTCAAACTTACATCTAGTGTATTTTGTTTGATCAATTTTGCATACATACCTTTTGCTCATCTTTTGTCTATTGTTTCAGTGCAGTCAACATTTTGAACTCTTCCTTTGTTATTTTACTGTGCTCTCAGGGTTATCTAGTGTGATATTTACCATTGTCTATGTGAATTATCCGATATACTCTTGTTATTTTTAGTTGTTTTTGCCTTATTAGATTGATGAGTGTTTTTCCTTTCGGTGTTGGGTGCGCTTTGATGCTTAATACGCTGTTTTTGTCTGATTTTGCTACTGCAGTGATAAACCGAACATAAAATTATTTTAGGTAATATTAATTGTTTATTGTTTGTTGTGGGCGTTTTTAATTTTAGAGATCTTGGAGGTACTACCCCTAAGCAGTATTCTTTATTGGTAGACTTATCATCAGAAGTGCTCATATTGCTGCAGGAGCTATTATTTTTTTGATCGTTAGGGTTTGTTTCAGCGTCCGATTTACGCTGTGTGACTAGATTGGCTAGTCATATTGTAACTACCAGTTGGGCAGAATTCAGATCCCACCACCACCTCCTCTCCACTCGCACTGTTTATTGTTTCTGGTTGTGTCTCGTTAATTTTGTTTTTGGGATATGTGGAGGGGCGTGATGTTAGCGCCTCTATCTCGTGTATGAATGGTTTTGTTGTCATATGTTGTTTTTTGTAATTTTTTGCTGTAGAATTTTTGAAATAGGTTATGTCACAGCAATTTCCTCAAGGGACATATTTGTTTTCCATAATGTCATTTGTTTTTTTATTTGTTTGCTACTTTCTGTGGCTGCTCTGCTAGTTCAAATTCATTGGTATTTCTAGTGTATTTTTGGTCATTTGTGCATATACTGCTCATTTTTGTCATTGCTAGTCCAAATTTTTTGAAACTTGGCCTGTTGTTTTATTTGATCTGTTCTCCAATTATGGTCTTAGTTGTTGGATATACCATTGTCAATTGTGAGATCGATGTATCGATTTTTGGTCATTTACCTGCTATTTGATCTGTAATTGACTTTTTCTTATTCCCTTAGATGATATGACGGTGTTTTGTCTATTTTCTGCCTGATGGGAGGTACAATCCAACATAAAGATCATTATTTAGTTGTGAGTTGTATAGATATTTTTATAAGTTTTTGTTGGTATGGTCTGTGTTTGGCGTTTAGTTATTTTTAGATTTGGGGTACGCTTAAAGCATATTCTCTTTAGTTTAGATCTAGCACAGACGTGCTCTAAGTCTGCGGTAGAGCATATTTTTATCGAGGGTCTTTTCATAGCGCATTTTGACCGTTTCTAGAATTGGCTAGGTCATTTGTAAACAGTGGCAGATTCAGATCCCAAGGCCACTACACTCCCCTCTGACGCTTCTCACTTTTTCTGGTTTGTCTTCTCATTATTTTAGTTTTTGATTGTGGACGGGCCTATTGAAAACGCCATCGCCATGTCTTGTTAATGTGTCTATTTTGTGTAATCATTTTTTTTGTTCCTTTGCCTGTAGATTTTTTGAATAGGTTTGTCACAGCAATGTCTCAGGGACATAATTTGTTTCCATATCATTTGTTTATTTTTTGCACTTTTGCGCTCCTAGTCAAAACTGATCTAGTGATTTTTGTTCATTTTGCATAATCTGCTCATTTTGTCATTGCTAGTCCAATTTGACTTCCTTTTTATTTACTGGTCCGCAGATATCTAGTTGTGATATACCATTGTCATGGTGAATTAACGATTAACTTTGGTCATTTATCTTATGATTAAATGACCTTTCTTTTCCTTAAATCGTAATATGTGATTAAATGACCTTTCTTTTCCTTAATACGTATATGTAAGGTTGAAGGGCATGGCAAGCTTTTTGTTTTTATCCCTTAACAGTTTCTGTACAAATTCTGCTTCATATGAATATGAAAATAAGTCTGCCAATAAGGGGGCACAATTAGTGCCCATAGGAATACCTACGGATTGTTGGAAGACCTGGTCTCCAAAGACTACATAAATATTATCTATAAGAAACCCAAGCATGCTCTTAATATCTACTTCAGATATGTCCTTGCTATATGTCAAGTTTTGTTAAAATCGGATCAGTAGCTTCAGAGGAGTTACGCTGACAATCTTTGTGACGGTCACACGGACAGGCAAAAAGCAATATCTCACCCCCACTAAAGTGGGGGGGGGGGGGCATAATAATTCGACGTTAATTGAAAGTGCTGTACAACAATTGCATTATACATTTAAAAAAACTAAGTTACATGTATTTTGTGTACAGTGTAATTTATGAAATTGGCGTAGAACGGTTTTAAAGTAATTTTAAAATCTTCTTGATTCTATACAAATCAAGTCCATTGGAACCTACATCGGTTATACCGTGGGACTGCCGAGAGGTTGATAAAAATGAATTTTTTCTTATAGATACAAAAAGGCGAAGTTAACATTGTGTCAAACGTAATCATAATCCAAAAAAAAACATATACAAAATCGAGTGTAGGGCAACACGGACCTCCGACAAAAGCGAAGGTAGGATCAGGTGCCATGGAGGAGTAAGCATCCTCTGCTGACCGGTCACACCCGCCGTGAGCCCTTAGTCGAAATAAAGTAAACGGGATTACCCGTAGTCAAATCTAGTAGGAAAATGACAGTCTAACAAAGGGTATGAAACAAATCAGTCAACATATGACTTAGTGATAATTTGTAATCGCAAACAAAATCATTATAGCGACCGTAGAATTTGCGAAATGATGACTTTAAAAGATCTAATAATGACCTATTAATGTTGCACTTGAAAATCAGAAAAGTTGGAAACAAGTACCGTAAATTGTACACACGTGTCCGTACGAAGATTATATACTAGGTTTTTTTCTCATAAGATATAATTTTGAGACATTATTAGCTAACATGATAAAGATGAAAGGAATTGTAGAATTGTATTTAAGGCAGTATCAAGCTGTGACATACATTGATCGGTAACATGAACAAATGATGGTATTTAGAATGTTTTGAATCTTGCAGAACTTTTAAAGTCTTTAATATAATGATAAAATTTGTAAGATTTTGTGCAAAATGTGTTACATAAGCTCAATATTACATGATTGTTATACTTTGTTTACAAAAGCCCTAGCTTTTAAACTTTGAGGAGTTACAAGGACACACCATGCTGCTCTCACTTTTATAATATTTCCTCAAAACATACTTAAGTTCAACAATGTATAAAAAGCCCTTGCCACGCGCACATCTGTGGGCATACAAGCACATAAGGTTTTCATTTGAAAATTGCGGAAGGAGTTGGCCGGACAAATGATGTATCTTTAATGTAACATTAATTTTTAGACAAGGGGCAAAATCCTGCATGATAAGTCGAAATGGATCAAATTGCGCCGTTATCTAGAGTGATCCACAAAGCTACACAGCAAGTTTTAGCCTGATATGTGAAAGAGCAAGAACAAAAGAGCATTGGTGAAAATGAATGCCTAATACCTTTATACGTTCAGTCCACAGAGGAGCGTATAAAAAGCAAGGAAGTAAATAAATTGTATACAAAGTAGGTACAATAATATAATCAAGAAATCAATAAGGCTCTGCAGAGGTTTTTAACCGACAATTACATATCGCACACAAAAGACACATAGCATGCATATAGAATTCCAAGCTAGTAAAATGTCACAAAAACATTGGGAAATTCTGAAACGTACGAGTGTTTCATTCATGTAACGCTCTTCTCCTTTACTGGCTGTTGACTTGAGGTTTTGACCTTTTTATGCTTTTGCTACCAATTTTTTGTTTTATTTTCCTTGAATGTTCATACTTTTAGGCTTCAAGCATCGCTGATGAGAAATTATTTTTCGAAATTTGTCTCATACGGTGCACCAATATTAGTATTCCACATTTTCGTTCATGCAATGGCTCTTTATATGTTGCTTTGTTAATTTGATGGAGAGAACCTGTTTCCTATTTACTGTGTTCATAACGGTGACGATCTATGGTGAGTCTCATGTCTATTACATGTATGTGTATGTTGCACAATGCATACAGAAACTTCTTACTAATGCAAATGTCTATTTTTTAAAGTCATAAAGTTAATTAGATTACAATCTTTCCCACCTATTCAATGCATACAGTATACAGATCATAGGCTATTTTTTTCTATAATGTACCAGGACCAAGAGTGTTCAAGAGTGTTTGTGATATAGCTGTTTTAAACATTAATGGTCTATTCAATTACTAAATATATTGCGCATGTAAAATTCAGATTCATCATTATGATATATTTGATGGATGATCTGGGACTGGGAAAACACTCAATGCAAAGTTCCCTCTTCCTTACATTAGTTGACCACCTTCCTTGTTAGAGTGTTGACATTCATGTTTAAAAAATGCTGATTGTCGACGTATCGTGCAATATTTGTTTGAGTTGTCGCTGTGGTATGACATATAATAAGTTTTAACTTGGTATTGAATAACGGTCTTTGTAAAATGTGAGACTTAATCAAACATCTCCGTTGCCATCTTGGTGGTGTTGGCCGTGGTATGGAAGACGTCGAGAGGGGATCATACCTATTGATGTCCCTCGTGCTGGGGATCCTGGTAGTACCTATTATTGTGTATGGACAGAAGGAAGAATCGGATATCCATGCTGTGAATGTCGTCAATGGAATTAATGTAACGCTAAAATTCCTTGCAACAGTAACTATAATGTTTGCTATCATATCAATTCATAAGAACAGACACGGATGGGTCAATGGAAAGGCTTCTTCATTAATCATCAAAACCAAGCTGGGATGTTTGTGGGTGTTTGGAGTTGCCAAAATCGTCTTCAATGTGATACAAGAGACGTTTTATATCAAATGCAGAAGTATGATTCCATGGGAATTAACGACTTCCCTAGCCATAGAATGTTTTGCAAACGTACTATTTGTGATTTTACAATTGATCTTCTTCTTATACATGGGTCGATACACATTCGCCAACAAGCCCAGGATTAAATATGTCGCCTTGGTAATTGCGATGACAAACTTTATGGAATTTTTGATTTTGATGACTCTCAGTGTCAATGGAAACAAGGACCTCATCTTCGATGGAAACAACACGGCTGCTGTTGATTGCATCGGTTACAGCCAGAATGTAGTTGACAATTTCATAAAGGTCCTTAAGGCGTTTAAACCCCCGGTTGCCCTGCAGTTTACTGCGTTGGCAATAACCCTTGCCTTCAGCATGATACATGTACCAATCGCAGAAACACTCGGCAGCACATTGACTTCACATTACATCAGATTTTCCTGGAGAACCCCCGAACGGTTGGCAAAGATTGTTGTAATAGTGTCATTAATGAATGTCCCTCCTTTGGTTTATTTCCCATTTAAGTTTGCTAATCCTGTGAGCAATATACAGTCCCATGTGTGGTTGTACACACTACTGGCGGTAAAAACGACAGTGTTAATTTGTATATTAGCACTTAATTATCTAATATTCAAGAAACTGAAATTATGCGTAAAAAATGTCAAGTTAGATGTCGACGAATTCGCTCTTCTTGCTAGTACTATTGCGTTGGTAGCGTATATGACAATTGAAACTTTTGATAAGCCAGAAGTTAAGGGTGAGCTTACAGCACTCCATGTTATTAATCTGCTAACCGTTGTGTATCAGATCATCATTATTTTGTTTGGCAGGAGAATGGATCTGGTTGGGAATGAAATATCTAATATTCACCTGATACAACAATTTATTGTTATTTTGGCCTGTAACAACATGGCTGAATGGTTTAATTGTTTTTTATATGGTTTGTGGAATATGGAGCATATATTAAGACACAATGTCTTTAAATACATTTCATTTATGTTGTATCCCTTATTAGCTTACTGGAGATTTCAGTCAGCCATGGAACTCATGGAACTGTATCGACACTTGTCGGTGGTGTACATTTGAAAATAAATGATAAATTGTTCATTTAACTTTTGTTTATCTACGCAATGTAAACCCTCGCCCCACAAGGATGAACTTGTTTAACGTACATTTATATTACAACATGTTGAAACACGTCAGACAGTATTTGAACCAATGGCAGGTGATGATGGAAATGTTGCTTCATATACCTAAATATGGGAAGCTCCAATCGTCCCGTTTGACATAAAGTTGAGTTGTTGGTTTGCCGTTAATGTCTATGCGCAATACAATATCCAATTACGAAGCAGATATGGAATACTTTGTGGTGTCTTTTATTTCTAGTTCCTTGGGTTATATAGAATCGACATATTACCAATAATAGATAAAAGACCGATGTATGGAAATGTCGGATTAAAGCTACAGCTAGATTTTTTTCTTTTCATTTAGAAGATTTTGAATAAATTCTGCCTCGTAAGAATATTAAAACAGATCATCTAAAGGAGCACAATTCGTGCCCATGGGAATTGCAACTGGCAGTTGGGAGACCTGATCACCAAAGACTACATAGATACTGTCAATGAGGAACTCCAGCTTTCTTTAATATCAACTCCAGAGTACTTATGCGTAAAAGAAGAGTGGAGTTTGTCAAAGTAATTTTTGAATGACGAATTACGGGATATTAATACATTTGTATTTCCTTTTTTGCATTTCTACTGAAGAAGCAACTATCTCTGATGTCAAAAAGTCTAGTCTTTAATTCATCGTTAGGGGTGTCTTGTATCGAGGTAAAAAGATATGCGTTTTTATGTTGTTGATTGAAGAATAAGTTCTGGAATTTCAAATTTACTAGTAGTTCTTTAGAGTTTTTAAGAATCTACTTTTGATTTTCACTACTTCTGGTATATGTTGTTGAACAATACGTCTGAAGTGTGCCCTTCACATCTGTCAATATGTTTGTGAGGAGACATGCGCTTCGTGGAGCATTTACTAAATCCAGCAATGTATCTTTGTAAGGGCTTTTTTGAAGTTTTGTAATCCAGTATAGGTATGGTAACTCATATTCACTCGTCCAATTGACTGGGAAATTAAATCTATTTAAAACAGAAACATGATATTGGACTCGTACTTACACTCCAACGAGTACCAAATGCAGAGGTAATACCAAGCTCTTTTAAAATATAGTTGTATTAATGAGCCTTACTAACAAAGACTATGTTGTTGCAAGCTTTGTCAGATGCAACCAAAACGTATATAATTCTTTTATCACTTTTGGTTTACGAAACGCAGAAGGGTAGATGATACGCACTTTTATTTTGATCTTCTAATGCAGTATATCATATCATGGAAAGTCTTTCAAAAACACTTTAGGTGTATTTGTGTTTGAATATATACTACTACTTATATAAATTTACATGTAGCTTAGATTTCATAGCCTTTGAAGGTAGTCCTACTTATGTAATAGAATAAAGAAATATCGATACAGATTTTATACTGCTTTACTTCAAATAATAAACACACAGTATTTTGATCGGGCTTGGTATATTTGCTGAAAACGTAGTTATTTTCATTTCTATTGGCGAGACGTTATCTTCGATTTGACTGGTTACACGTTTAACTATATATACTCGAACACCCGTTGTTCGGTGAGTCGGTGGCAAAGTTCGGAAGAACTGTTCGATCTCCTCTAACCTATTCTAGGTTAGTATGCATTCTTTCTCTTCTATTAGGTCAAGGTCTACATTTTCTCTTAAATACTTGAAAAAGTATTTTTATTAACTCACCTAGCGAGGCCAAAATAGCTATTCAGATTCTCTTTCCTCCCTCGCGTCTGCTTTTAACTTCACATTCACTTCTCTCAAAAAAACCACACCAAATCAATCCAAATTGGTACAATGCATCTTGTGTTAAAAAGATCAAGTTTGTTATTAACGAGCCACGGAAAATTCGTTCTAATAATAGAATCTTATTCAAATTTATATCAATCAAATAATTAATAGTAAAACAAACCGTAGAAATAAACATATAGTCATCTTGCAATTCTGGTGGGACGGTTGCAAAAGTAGGCATACAAAATGGCGTAATGCACAAGGAATTAAATAAGAAATTCTCCATTGTCGATATAAAATATAAAAAAATTTCTAAAAATAGATTTAATCCAAAACGAAGAATAAAGGAAGACACAATACGCTAAAAATATTTAAGGAAAAAAATGTAGCGGCACCGGCAAAATCTTTCAGAGGTGTAACTCAAAGGGTATTTTATACAATTCACATAAATATCTTTCCAACCGAGAGAATAAAAATATTTTCTACTTTTAGCTCATATTTTTTCCATTTAAAAAGCTAAACAGATTGGAGAATGTCATTATTCATATTACAAGCCATGAATCATGTATAATATTTTACGCCGTTTCAACTACATGTAATATTATAAACGTCTTAAATCAAGATTCAAATATAGAAACATACATTCTACTAATATAACTTTATTACACCTAAATGTTAACACTTCATGTATATATTTTCACAAATGTTAAATTCTAAAAACTACCAATAAAAATTAGCGATTTGTATGAAAAGAGACAAAACATAAAACTTTCGCAGTTGGAAAATGATAACAATACTGCTCTCTGTCTTCATTAATACAGTTTTCTGTAGAAAAACCATAAAACAAAAAAATTTCATCCTTACATTTTTACAGGTATAATCTAAAAATACGGATTCTAAAACACGTACGCAGTATTGAACTGCTAAATCAGTACAAATGTACACTCGAGTAAGTCAAATAACGCTCTTATCACCAAGAATAAAAATGAACACATATTAACCTCCAGCGTATCTCTATATAAAATAAATATAGCATAAACCACTTTTTCCATATTACCACGCCTCGTTCGGTGACAATCTCTGCTATCACTCTGGAACAATTAACTAACTCGGCCTATTCCGAACAAAATGAACCTCGGTGGAGAAGACCCATCAAAATTTTACGCAATAACGTACTATTGAACTCACAGTCAACATTACGTACGATGAACAATGCATGAATAGCTAAATAGTCCAAGAATATAAACATGCATAGGCTATGCAGTGATTGAAAAGACTTAAAGGAGCAATAACCCTTAAATATAGACAAACAGAACCAACGGTGCTAATATAAACCATATAGAGATCATTCGACCTTTGAACTGTTCAATCCACAGCGCGCGTTCCGCAATAAAAGTGCAGCAGAGCAATGTCGCCGATTCCACGGCCGAAGGCATCTCCGTACGGGAAAGGACGAGCGGAACGAGCTTGCCTTGTAATAGGAGGGCAACAGCAACACAACAGTCATCCCGCAACAAACCGGCAATGGGACGTGCATAAGACCAAAGACCATGGACAGGCAACGCACCCACTAAAAGAAAGCAGAAGAAATATGGCCCCGGAACGGCAATAATGAAAAATGGAGATGGGGGGAGCCTTAGGAAAGTGCACTGATTCGCGGTGTGGCGCAAATGCACGAAATTCAGAGGTAGGCGGCCCAGCCGACCCCAGAAGCCGGGCTGACACACGGGGGATAGATTTCGGTGTGACAGGGAAAGGTACACGAATCCGTGGGAATAAACACAAGCTGAGGGAAAATTAGGAGCACAAAATGAAGAAAGTCAGCACACAATCCAAGGCAAAACACAAGAAACAGAAAAGCCTCCCCAGAACAACCAGTAATCACAACAGAAGACCAATAAGCACAAACATGGGGAGGAACCGGGCGGAAGAAGCATTACCAGAAAAGGAGGGAGAAACGCGAAGAACAAGAGAGAACAAAGCACAACCCCGACCCGGTGGACGCACAAGGCGACCAGGTGGGAGAGCCCACAGCCGCAGAGAGCCCGCGAAGACAGACCAAAAGTGCACAGGGAGCGAAAGAGCCAGGTAAGAAAAAAACAGGAAAGGAGTAAAGAACTAATTGCAACGGACGAGACCAGATAAGAAAAAAAAAACACTGGAATGAACAGGGTAAGATGGGACAAACAGTGCAGGGGGGGGAAAGAAACAGTCGACGCTAAACGGGACGCACAATCACAGGGACGGCGCTGGCTGGATGCGCGCGGAGGCGCGAAAAGTGTCCAATCCCACAAGCCACAGGAAGAGGCGGGCGAAACGACCCGCGAAGGGGGGCGCGCGGGAAAGAAAAGCCGCGCGTCGGCCTGCCGCCGCCCGGTTTGGGGGAGAAAGGCAGAACGACGGGAACAGACCCAAAACTCCGCCAATGGCAGGCCGCACGCAAAACGAAACCGCTGCCAACAGGAGGCTGGGGAAAGCGCGAACGACGCGAGAAAGACAAACGCCACCGACGGAACGGGCAGGCAGCACGGTGAGCCAGGGCAATCCAAACCAAAAACATGAGTTTGTCATCCCGGTGGAAAAGAAAAGGCAGGCAAGTGCCGCCCGCTGGATCATTAAGACAGGAAACACGGAGCAAAAAGGAGGCAGGGAGATAAAGGCTAGGGGTGGAGGTAAAGGGATGCTCGATGAAGAGTGCACTATGCGCGAGGAAATTGGAGACCGCGCGGAAGCCCCGGAGGGAAACCCAAAAAGGTGAAAGGGGGGCTCAAACGTAGGCGTGGTTCGTGGGGTGTATGAGACGGGAAGTGAGCAGGGCGAAAAGCAGAAATTGAGGTAAAATAGGACGACCCGAGTCGCCACCCAGGCCGGAGAGTGTAAGTCGGGGAGAGGGTAACCAATGGCACGTGGGGGAAGAACAGGCGGTTAAGGGGGTGTGCATGGAAGTGTTGCGAACGGAGAAGAAAGTTGCGGTGAGATATGAAAAAAGGGTAAACAACAGCAGCGTAGAGGACAAACCAAAGGGAAGCCCCCAGTCCACCACATTGACCATAAGTTCAACAACAGAATACCAGGTTAAGGCGACAACAGTCCTGCTGTAACACACAGCAGATGTGAGGAGAGTGGATCGACCAACCGAAGCGAAATTGCGGGCGGCGCGACAACAAAACCGTCGCAGAGCAAACGGCAGAGCAGAAACAAAAAAAAGTCGGCAGGCGTGAAGAGGAAAGGCACGGCAACAGAGGATGAGAATAGGAGGAGAGGGGAACTCGAAGTGAAACAGGGCAACGGTCGTGGAGGAGTCCACAAGCTCGTTGCGGGGAGAAGCAGTGTGCGGGGAAAGACGGAACCGCGAGCCCAAGATCAAGCAGGAGCACCTCGTCAATGCCGTAACCCCGAAAGTAGACGCGGACCGGATCAGCCCAAGAAGGCACAAACGAGGCAGGGGGCGCCGGAACGCGCGCAGGGGAGGACGAAAAGCGAGAAGCGAACCCTAGAAAAGGAGAGGAGAAGGTAGGAGAGGGGACTAGTAAGTTAGGAGGGAGACCAGAAATCGTCACGCAACGGCCAAAACATATGCAGAGAAAGGAAGGAGCAAATCGAGCAGCGCAAAGGCAGGTGCAAGCAACGGAGGGGACTGAGACGCAGAGACCGTGAGGTGGCGAACAAAGGGAGGCTCAAGCTTTTACACACGCAGGCAGCGGCCGGTACGGACCATAGCACGGAGCGAGACGAGGCCCAAGAAATGAACAGAGAACGTGGCACACGAAAGAGCACAATAGGGCAAAAAAGCATAAAGTGCGAGGTATGATAAGAGAAAGACATCGAAAGAAAGAACTCAGGTATGCGGGCCGAAAAACAAGGGACAACGACCGACAGGGGAAACCAGTGACAGCATTGACATGGCAATACATACAGAAGGAGGAAATCGACAGTTGGAGGAACATTAGAAGTAAAGTCAGAGAATACCATGGTATAATGGACCAAGGCATATAGAGAAGGTAGGAACAATATGGTGGGAGGGGATAATGTTATTAGCTATGCAGAAGAAACACCCGAAGATATCAAGATCACAAGCACCAGAGTCGCACTGGACGTTGGGTACGGAACTTGGATCCGTATAAACATCATGTACCAGACTGGAATACTAATGACAGAAGGAAGGGGTGCTTCGCGCTCGTTAGTCTCTCTAATGATCATAAATTTTGAGAAATGAAATCAGGATACTTAACTTTGGATAGTTGTAGATAGAGAGAGTTGGTAAAAAGAAGTGAAGTTGAGAAAAATCATGTAACCAGAATACATAAACATGGGGGGAACCAGAGTGGGTTAAGGTACGAGAATAGGGCTCGAGGCAATTAGGCTTTCATAGCCCTCTCTCTAGCCAGTTTCTTACGCATGAGGCAATATTCCACATTGTAGCATAATGATGAACAGGAGTACAACTCATCAGTGCAGACTGTGTTGTAGAAACACATTCAACCCCGAAACCCCGTGAAGTCATCTGAACAAATCACACCCCCAACAGCAACTCAAGAAAGACAATCCACCTAATATTCCAACAGATAAGTACAAAGGACAGCGCCAAAGTTCGAAAGTAAAAAAGAGTATAAAGAGAGGACCAAAATCAGCGAGAAAAAACTGTAAGTTGAGCGCTCGGGTCAGACACACAATATTGCGCAGAGCGGACAAGAGGACTCCAAAATATAGACACCCTCCGAGAACTACCACCCCCCCGGAACAAGAGTCCGCAAAACCAAACTAGGAACCGAACATCCCGAAGTCCGCGACAGTAAGGGAAGCAGAGTGGTCTTCACATTTAGCGGCTCGGGAGAAATTGAAAACCCAGTGAAAGTAGCATAATAGCAATCGAACATCTTAGGATTATAGATTCAACTGGAGTCCTTATCCACGATGATGTCATACAGATGCGCACAGGTGTGTCAGATATCACCCATTGGAGTTCTGCCGAGCATCGCAGTGCCTCGCTTACGGTGGGTAAAACGTTTGCCCCACAGAAAGAAAGGAACGAGACGAGAGTGGGGCCATGTACCATCGAAGGAATAGCAAATGAGGAGATGTGACGAAGCAAAAGAAGTGACAATAGAAATCGCAGAGGAAAACCCCAAGAGAACCTGTCGGCCGATCCAAAACAAACTCCAGTGGAACCCGCGTTTACCAGATGAGAAGGTGTATTCAAAAGTCGCGCGGGACAAGGCGCTGCGCACGTGGGCTTGGTAGCAGAAGTGATCGATAAACCGATTGGGGAAAGCCAACACAGACAAAACAAAGTACGTAAACGACAAAATTGGCAAATCGGAAGACTCATTGTTGCCATCCAGGTCCCGCGGTCAGGGAGTCCGTAAAAATAAATGAAGACGAAAGACGGTTGATACCTAAAGTACGGGAAAGAAAAAGATCGAATGTGTTGACTACCCTAGGAGGAATTGGTAAGAAATAGGTTTAACCGGGCACCCCTATACCAGAGTGAAAATAGATCCACATAAGTTCATATCTATAGCGCGTAAAGAAAAGGAGAACGAACAGGGCGCCGAACGGTGCGCACCCCGATCTTACCTACACGGCCCATCGAGTTCCCGTGGGCGAAAGTGTAAGAGAGTACCAATACTGTGGATACCAGAAGCAGAAGCAACCAGTATAAATCGGCGCGCGCCAAAAAAGGAAAAAAACCGGACGGGGCTAAAGTTCGATCAATTGAGTGACCCAAATGCTCCCGCAGTGCGATATAGACGTGGTGTGTAGATGAAGACAATAATAAGAAAAAGCTAAATAATTGTACGAATATTTACCATCCCGGCCTGCGAGATTTACTGAGTCAAGCACAAGGAGGACGTACCGCAAAACGAGAAAGCTAACGACAGGGAAAGGAGAAGTGAAAGATAGAGCTCAAACACAAAAGACATCCGAATAAAAAGCTCGTGGTGGTGAAAGACTCATTTAGTAGAGGGAATTACTTGCTCTGTCCCATGATGTGATCCAAGATCAAAATGAAGGAGAAAGGCCTGCATGCGTATCCCTGCTAGTGACACAGCCGCCGCTGGAAACCAAAAGAAGATAACTAATCCAAAAGAGAACGAGTCGGCGGAACATCCTTACATTCCCCTGCGACAAACGGCAACACCCATCAAAGAGAAGCCGGGCTTAGAAGCAGAAGACAACTAGAGGGCCAGAAAAGATGGCGTACGGTTATAGATTCGCGACAAAGGTTCTAAAGACGAAGCCATGGAAAGGACTAGTCCAAGAGCAAATGGCGGCAGGGAAATAGATACAGGCCCCAGCAAGACGCATGGAATGATGGGATGCCCAACGTCTTTAACGCTCGAGCTCAGAGATCAAAGAGAATCGAGAGGCAAAAAAAAGCACGAGACAAGATATAGCCCACAGGGCGTGCCAAGGAGGAAGAATGCGCCGACAACCGCAGCGCCCTGCAAAGCAGAATGACAAGGGGAAGGCACCACCAACGAAAGGGTCGCCAACAACAGCCGGAAAGACCAATAGGGAGGGGGATAAATCAAAAAGGGGGCGGGAAAGACGTCTAGTAAAGCCACCAAACGACGGAGGAAAGGGAAAGTGCCGCAAGAGATCTGGAGTCGGTCAGGAGTCAAGAATCAACAGAAATAAACGCAGGTAGCCGGTCCCATCGCCTCTCAACCAAAGAGCACCGCGAACGGATTTGAACTAAAGAAACTTAGACGGAACATGAGAGATAGCGCGGCACGAAATGAGCCTACCAAAAAGAGTAAAAGGATATAGACAAAGGAGGAAAATTACCCTGGTTGAAAAGGGGCGGTGCCAGCAAAAAAGACGGACAAACTCCACCTGCAACGGCAGTAAGGACGCGGGAGGGAGGAACAGGGAAGCATAAGCGGGGGAGGCCGCATGAAAGCAGGGGAGCTAGGTTAAAATGCGTATGGCTGGGACCAGGGGCAGCACACGAACCAGTAGATTAAGGCAACCCGGTGTCCAACCGTGAATTCCAAAATCCACCCAAGGTCAATAAATCCAGAATAAAGGTATACACAGGGGCGCACGGAGTACCAGAAGGGTGCGACAAGTGAAAGACCGTGTAACTAAACTGAGACTAGCAACAAAAGGTCAAAACCATATCTTGTATGAGAAGGAAAGAATAACGAATAGAAACGGAACTACTGAAGGTCCGACAGCCAAACAGCGACAACATTAGATGCAAAAGATGCTCAGTCTTAGTTATAAACCCAGTGAAGAACAGATAATATGGTAAATCTAAACACACCAATTGATAGGTAACCAGGGACGCGGCGTAAACAATTATAATTGAAATTGAGAAAAAGATATTGTACGAACCATTATCGCTGGGAGACAACTGTTCGATTACAACATGTAACACAACACAGATTCTTGCGAAGCTTGGAGGATGCAGCAAAAGCGAAATTACTCATGAGAAGGCATTCGCTACACAACAATATTGCCTGCAGTCAATAGAATAAAGGTGTTAAACTATTGTTCAAAAAATAATTAGCTGTCCTTCCCAGCGGGACCACAACGAATTGCCCACCACTGATCCAACGTCGACCAGTGGCTTTGGCGAACTCAGATTACCAAAGATGAGAGAGACTTTTGATAACAACTCACTCGGTCCAATTAACATTTTCCGCAATTAAACACATCATTACCTTATAATAATCACAGACTAGCAGTCAGGAGGGGCA
>CAJDSM010029173.1:2783-17665 GCA_903981925.1 Ostrea lurida
TTTGTGTGTTTTTTTTCTTTTCTTTTCTTTTCTTTTCTTTNATGTGTGTGTTTTGTGTGGGTTTTTCTTTTCTTTTCTTTTCTTTCTACATGTCTCTTTGGAGTTCCGAATGTCAATGCAATGAAAAATGACTAAACGCTGAACGCACGATGAACGCGAACGGTGAGCGCACGCCGAACGCAAAACTGTTAACGGTGAACGCATGCAGAGCGCACGGAAAAATGGCAAAGTAGAACGTTTCAGGGATTGTACGTAGAGATACGTACAAATAGGTAACGAGTAATATCACCGAGATGTATACAAACCGTAATAATACCTACACGAACGTATGAAACCTGATTGTGCTTGTCCTAAAACGTGCAATAACGTACAAACTGCTATCAAAACGTGACACGTGTACGTACAAAAACGCATTTAAAAACGTAACAAATAAAATCCCCACGTTTTTGTACGCATCAGCTACGTTTTTATTACGCTATTTCTACTTATCTTTTACGTTTCTGTACCAGTTTTATTCTTCGGTTTCATCTACGTCTTGATTTTTTCCCCACGTAATTGAATATTCAACAGGATGATAAAATTTTACTCTAACGGTATGCCAATATGATTTATAGCTCAGAATGAAGCCATTTAATTGCGCATCGATACGATTTTTCTACGTTATCACCATAGCTGGAATATTGCACGTTAGTTAGAACGGAGATGCCCGAAACGTGACAGTGTGACCGGGGCTTTAAAAGAGTAAATTGAACTGTCCAAAAATAATAACGAAAATTTGTAATTTTTAAAAATGATTTATCTAGAGAAATAAGATCTTCAAATACAATGTTCCCAAACCCGCAAGTACAATATGCTATATAGATGAAAATGGTTTTCTAAAAAAACTACATGTACATGTACATTAATTAGATTCACTCCCTGATGGCGAATCATGTGGCTTTGACATGATCAAAATGCCAACGAAAGTCAACACAAGAGAAAATTCAAACGAAATATTGACATTTTTCCAGGAACATATCTACACTGAAATGGTAGCTCTACGTGCGATAGAAGCTGGGAGTTTTTGACTGAACATAAAAAAAAACATGTCGGTGATCTCTGCTTCTCGCACGTAGAACTACCGTTTTAGTATAGGTTTGCTTCAAATGTTGATATAATTTATTTGACAATTTGTTATTGATAACGGTGTCACTGGTTTGAATTTCCTCTTGTGTTGACTTTTGTTGCCCCCTGTTCCTTTTCTCGAAGAAGTATTTCCTGAAAGTTCTACATCAGATGGTGGTATGTGGATTAAAAATGTGACAATGTGTGTTGTGGTTTTTGTTGTTGGTTTTTTTGTTGTTTTGTTTTTGGTTTTTTTTGTCAATTGAGTGCTTTACTACTGTAATTTTTCTTTTGACCAGGTTTGTATCTCTCCATTCGAGCAGACACCCTTGGGTTATGTGCACTGGTAATCTAGATAGCCATTATTGACAAATGTCTGATAATTTGAATCACTGTGTCCATGCGCTAATCGGTAGAGAGAAAAACTCAGTTTACTATCAAACAGATTTTCATTTCCCACTGTATCAGAAGTTACAACATCTTCGCAAGCCAAGTGTCCGATTCGCTTACTGTCATCTCCGACTTGGCTTGCGAAGATGAAGTTAAAAATGTAGGGACCAAAACGAGTTTAAAAACCTGGTATGAGTACTATAAGCGGGAACAGAGTTGTTAGAACGCTCGATTCGCAATTGGATTTTAGGTCCAGGGTTCGATTCTCGACCATAGCACTGTGGCAATCCTAATATACATAACGAGCAGTAATCAATCTCATGTAAAAGTGAAGATAACGAGCAGTAATCGATCTCATGTAAAGGAGTGATCAATCTCATTAAAGGAGTGATTTCAATCTCATGAAACGTGAAGATATAACGAACAGTGATCAATCTCGTAAGTCCTAAACGGAATACAAAAGAGCTGGGCAAACCCGACCCCTGGATTTACCTATACTATGTTTTTTCCTTGTCTGCCTACGTTTCTCAGCTAATGAAATTCTGCTTGCTTCACAGCATTTTGCTCCTTCGTATATACAGCTGCTCACCATGTGTCTCTGTCTTGAATTGCCTGCTCCCACGTGGCGTGGCTGATGTTTGAAGCCTTTAGAGCGGTCTTTAAGATGTTTTTGATGCATTTCGTCTTGCCTTCTTGAGAGCACTGTCCGTGCTGCAGTTCGCCAAACAAGAGTTTTATAGGCAGTCGATGGTCTGGCATGCGAGCCACATTATTTGGTCATCGAAGCTGTGACTGCACCAGAATAACGTAGAAGCCCTGGTCAACATCTTTGCGTGGGGGATCCAATCTTGCCATTTTATGGCAAAGGTTTTTTGAGGATTGTAGTGTAAGAGTGGTTCAGCTTTCTTGCATGACCTTGGTAGACTGTTCACGTTTCACATCCATAGAGCAGTTTGGTGAGGACCATGGCTCTGTACACCGTGATCTTGGTCCCTGTGGTGATGCCACCTCTTTCAGCCCGTTATATAAGTTTTAATGTCAATCCTGCCTGTGAAGCCCTGAATCTTATCAGCTGTTTTGTTCAGCCGTGAGTTCTGCATCTCATGCAGCTTTCACTGAATAATGCTGCTCATGTTCCTCAGTATGTAAAGGCAAAGATAACGAACAGTGATCGAGCTCGTAAGTCCCAAATAGAATACAAAAACAAGAGTTGGGCAAACACGGACCTTGGGCACACCAGAGGTGGGATCAGGTGCCTTGGAGGGGTAAGGGTTCCCTGTTGACCGGGCACACCCGCCGTGAGCCCAGTGTCTTGATAAGGCAACCGGAGTACTAGCAATCCGGAGTCAAATCAGTGTGAAGAACGGCTTAACAGTTGCTATGAAACACATCAGACAACATTTCACCCAATGGCAGGCCATACTGACAGACTAAATCGTTGTATATCTTTTGTTGCTGTTGTCTATGGGCCATACATGTGTGCATGGTTTGTAGACCGGCGTATCTCTTCTAACAGCTGCTGGATTTATGTGCCGATCTCTTCGAACTAGTCAGTGCTTCCTGGTAGCTGGTCCCAGACATTCCATATCTGTGTTGTACATCGGTTCACGGAGTGTGACCCATGCTGTTTCAGCATCATGAATATTGAATACAGCGGACTGACAAGTCTTTAAGATCTCAGCGAAAGACTGCTTGACGTCAGTGACCTTAGACTTGTTGATTTTTGGACGTTCTGGTTGCCTCACCCTCCCTCAGGGCTCTCTTGAGCTGCACATGGAGCTTGACTTGAGACAATAAGACGGTGGTCTATCGAGCATTCTGCGCCGCACATGGCCTTCGTGACCTGTACATCCTGCTTGTCCCTATTTCTGACTTAGTAAATGCATGAGGCGTCTGTGTGTGGTTCCTGGGTGCATCCATGAATTGACCTGTTTCGGGTAGGGAAGCGGAGGACAGTGTTGGTGATCAGGAGATCATGCTCCGCGCAGGTCTAGATCGCAGTAGACTATTGCTGTTATGACTGCTTTCCGATCACGCATTCACAGGTGGTGTTATCTTGGCCTACTTTCACATTTTAAAAGCTGCCAAGAATGATGAGCTTGTCTACATTTGAGACAACGGCGATGACATTGCTTCAGGTCTTCAAAAACTGTTGGGTTGGTCATGGTGGGAGCGTAGGCGCTGATAATGGTGGCAAACTTTTGCCCCTCAGACCAGGGGAATCTAATTATTGTCATGAGGCAATCATTCACCCCCTTTGGTGGGTCACCCGCTTGCCAACGAGGTTTGACCTCACGACGAATCCAACTCCGGAGAGCTTTCCGTTTCTCGTTGGATCCACGTCTGGACCAAAAGAAGGTGTATAGCCTGTGCTTCTTTTGCAAAGTGCATCCTTTCCAGTAAACTTAGTCTTACTCATAGCAGCAATGTCGATGTTGTACCTGGCCAGTTGATTTGCGATGAGTGCATGCTGTGTGTCTTTGAGGTATGTTCGAGTTCTTGATGAGAAGCGTACGGGAATTCCACGTGGCAGGGTTGAGAGGTATGGCTCTTTTTTTGGGGGGTGGGGGGGGTGGTGGTGGTGTTCGAACGCATGAAGAAGGGTACCCCGCCAACAGCAGTAAGTTGGTTAAGGTGGTGTGGAGCAGGCAATGTTTGGGACACCTTTTTAAGCCCTTTCCTCGTGCTATGCAGTGCGCATTCCTGGAAAGGGTTACTTCAAGTCACTCAGACGGCTGCCAAACTCCGTCCCCGAACTACTAGGAGCCATTCGTGAGAGTTGAGTGCATGTGCGGACCTATAACTATAAGTGGATGGACCACCAGAAGGAGCGACCGTCTTTTTGTTTTTGCTACCCCTCCCTAACACCCGAAATATACCCCGTTTTTTTAAGGGGACCTGTGTATAATGATTCATTGGTCATTCCCCATGCTAGTAAATGTCATTAATAGACATTGGTACCATGTGTAAGTGTAACAGGAAAGGAGAAAATGTAACGGACAAGACCGGAATTCGAACGCTGACCCCCTTAATCATTCAGGTGCTGGAGATCGAATCCGACTCACCGCTACACGTGCACGTGCATGGGTAAAACATTTGTGGTACAGATAATGGTGACATCTTTGTGTATATACGTGAAAAATTCTTAAATGGGATGTAAAAACAACAAACAAAACCTTACCGAAATTGAGAAGTTACAAAACGACCGTGGACCAAAATGGTGTAAGGCCGAAACGACAGCAAATCATGTTATTGTCACGTGATTTTCATGGCTCTCTGAGAGCACGATTTCCTATCAATATTATAGAGATGTATGATGTCGAGCTGGATTTGAAGTTAGTATTTA
The DNA here is from genome assembly GCA_903981925.1 of Ostrea lurida. Taxonomy (NCBI): domain Eukaryota; kingdom Metazoa; phylum Mollusca; class Bivalvia; order Ostreida; family Ostreidae; genus Ostrea; species Ostrea lurida. Next base: position 7,624 of record CAJDSM010029173.1, read on the forward strand.
GTTATATATTCACCTACATTTATTGAAGTTTGTTTAATCTTTATAGGTTATCGACATAGATCGCGGTGACTATAGACTCAATCTATAGGTTGTAATGACATTCAATATTATTGTCTTGAAGTTTATGTTGATGAGGAAACATGGTGGTGTTACGTACCCGATTTGATACGAACCTTCTGTTGTCTAGCATTTTAACATCCTTCATCTTCATAGACCGGGTACTTGCTATAAGTCGTAATATGCGTAACATAGTCAAGAATAGAATTAATTTTTTTAAAAGATGTTTTATCACACTGATTATGAAGACTTTGTGATAATCTGCACTGTTTAATTAAGCTGTTAATTAACTGCCAAACCATTCAATTAACAACTGCCAAACCATTCTTATAGAAGTTCAATATACAAAGTGTAAAAGGTAAATGTAGGTGTGGATCCACATTTTTTTCATTGAGGTAAATGAGGGGCATGAATGATTGATTAAAAACCTGCATAACTGGTAATGGTTAGTGACTCATATTTGAAAGAATTATAGAACCTATTAAAAATGTAACAGACAAACCTACCATTGACTAAAGCAAAGTAACAGCAATTTGTGATCTTTCAATACTGCACAAAATTTTGCATTATTTTTGTCACAGTCCAGCAGACATAAATCTGGTTATGATGTCAATAACTAAATTAGAATGTCGGAAAGATGTCCTTTTTCATATCTCATTTCAACGTTGCAAAACTACGTTGTTTTACGTCTAATTGATGTCCGAATGCAGTGTCTACATTGTGTCGGTTAAAAGCTCTCTGGAGCTTGTGTTGTATTTGTTGCTTTTGCATACCGACTTTAAATAAATCTTATTCTATTCTATTCTGTAGATGTCACAAGAATACATTCTTTTTACGTCTTTCTGACATCAGTTGCCATATCATAAAGACGTAATAGTGTGACATCATACATTTATTTCCCTGAAAAGACGTCAGGGATAAGATGTTAAAAGACGTCAGGCAACGACGTCAAAACAATTTGCAAATACAACCAAGAAAAGACGTCAACGTAACGTAAACCTGACGTCTAATGACTCTTTTCAACGTAACAACAACCAGTTTTGCCTGCTGGGAGTTTATATGATTCCCTCGAACTGTATTACTGTGAAACGAACCTGTCAATTTCAAGATTTGTGATGAATTTATCTGTCCATGAGATCCTTAGGATTATGAGGAGTATGATTCAAGCATAACAGTGGGCAACTGACCCCACCCACTTAGGTCCATCAGGCTGTGTGATAAGATTACTATTGTCACTTCATAGGACCTTCATACCTCCCCCCCCCCCCCCTATTTTATGGATTTGACATTTGTTGACCTGACTTCATTAATTGGGGATGCTCTGCAAATTCAATGCATACTATGATATATGTACACCTTTCTTTCATGTAACAAATGCAAAGTTTGTTACATCCTCATAGTGTGATGTTCAAAACTAATGATGTTTTTAACCAGTCTCTGTGGAAATGAGGGTTTTCAGCTTTTTGGGATTAATCAAGTTCAAAGGTCAATTAATTTTTAAGCCAAAATCAGTGGCGGATCCAGGATCTGTCGAAAGGAGGGGGGGCTGGTTTGTTGAAAAAGGAACCAATATTAAGCTTAAGGTCTGGGATAAAGCTAAAGTGGGGGGAAGCTTCCAGGTTTTAGAGCTTTTAAAGTTACTTTTAGGGGTTAATTTAGCTATATCTATACATAATAATTGAGTTTAGTCACCAAACCCCTTACGGGGGATGGGATGGGGTCCCCCCCCCCTCTAAATCCGCCTATGAATTTTTTTTCTTCACATTGCAATTTCATCCATCTTCGCTAACCAAGAAAAGAGAAACACCGTGGATCATCACCCTTGACTAGCGAAGATGAATTTCATCTTATCATTACTCTTAACTTAATCTTGGAGTTTCTCATAATCTCACAATGGCCTTACGTGCATGTGTCTATCAAAGTGAATTGCATGTGGATATTTGTAGTTTAATTGTGACACAAAAGTTTGAGCTAGTGTATTGGCCTACTAGTGTATTGGCATTCTAGCTGTTGTTACCTGTCAACGTGGAATAGATACAGCTCATAGTACATTGTACTACCCAATACGTGTAGTAGCAGCATCATTTTATTTTGACATAGCAGCTGTCAGGTCACATGATCAGGTCTAAACAAATTCACACAGAATTCAGTTAGGTAAATAGAGTAATGACCGTGAAATTGGACTGGAGTGGCCTGTCGGCTTTTGCTTGTAGTTTTATCCCACTCACAGATGTTGTATAGGTATTTAGTAATCTTTACCAGGCAAGATCTGTATTTTTTCTGTAAATTAATCACATTACATTCCATTAATAGATTAGATTAGGTGGAACTCATGAAATGTCATGAATATTTATTCATGAATTCATAATACAGACTACACCAAAAGTTCAGGATATTGAATATTCAATGAGGTCCTAAGTGTGATGTAAGTCAGGAAGAAGGTAATGCCTCTATACAAAAGCAGTTTTCCTGTTTGATAAGAAAACAATGTCTTTCCTCACTCTGGTACTTCCTTTATAGCGTGATAAGGAATATCATTACTTTTACTTAGAAGTATTATTTAGCAAACAAATAAACTGCAGAAAAAAGGGACAAGGATGAAACGATTCGTAACCATGTATAATAAGTCTGGTGTTTAAAGCCTATCTAATCAAGTATGTGTACAAGTAAATCAACTTAAACCATGCAATCAGGACTCTCCTCAAATTGGTGCATGCGTGTTATGTACAGTGAAACATAGTTTTATACCTACCTTAATTTACTGGGAATTATACTTTCTGAGTTTCACCATTTTCAGCCTTGCTTATTTTCAGAACACTTTATACAAATACAAATAGATGGGTTTTTTGCTTAGTTAAGTTAAAAAAATTCTCGAAAAATAACTTTCTAAGATGTTCAAAGGTTAAAATATTACCCCTCTCTATTATAACATGTACTGTACATGCAAATCTGTATAAATGTCCTCATTGTTTGGTCTAAATTTAGAAATGTTGGGAAAGAATTAAATTCCATACACGTCAATAAATTTTCATTTTACTTATTAATTTCATTGTTGAAAAAAAGTTTGTTTGTAGGAAATGTAATTAATTTCTGTAGAGGACTCAACAATGAATGTAAATAGATATTGTATGCATGTAATTGATAATTATTGATATTAATTTATGTTGATAAACTCTAATTGCAAAATTGAATTTCTCCTTATCATTATCTATCACTGAATATTCAAGTCCTTCAGATTAAAGAACTTGGTGCATTTCTATGTTGAATATTTATATGTTTTGGCAAATTGATATTGAATGACGATTTTGCTACAAAGAGTGCCCAGGTAATTTGTAATTTGAAGATTCTGAATCTATATTAGTAGGGATGGGTAAGGCCAAAAAATTTGTATCGCGATATATCACAATATTTTTTCTTAATATCGCGGTATTTTAGGACATTGCATTTTCCCTTATGTCTCTCATTATTTCAGTACTCCTTATGTGTGTTAACACTGACTAAAACGTCAGATTTAGTTTATTTAAACATTTAATTTGTATTAGAAAACTGTAAGAAAAAAAAAAATATCAGATCAGATAAAAATCAAATGATGAAATGACTCACAACCTATGTCAGGAAAAATAAAGATATGACTATGGCGAATATGTAAATATGTTGAGCATTAAACAATAGACATTTGCAAAACTTTTCTGTATAAACATAATTTTTCTGGAATTTACATATGTCTAAATATACCGATTTTTCGTCCGCCGTATCGCGGGATGTATTGTTGGACGAATTATCACGATATACTGGATATATCGATAAAACCTCACATCCTTATATATTAGTATTATTTAAAGGGACTGACCCACGATTATTGATCAAAAGATTTTTCATTGTTGATGTTAAACATTGAAGACATAACTCATTTAAAGTCTACATTCAAATTTTGGACCTTTTGAATGCACGGATTCGAGCGATATTTTAGCCGTAACTATTTGTTATGTAAACAAAGATTCGAGTCTTTTTATCACTGGATACAACGCTGCATTTGGGATGGCGGTTACGCGCAACATTGTATGGCGGTTCCACAACAGGAAAATGACCAACAAGTAGAGTAAAACATGAAAATTTTCACATTTATTCACGTGTTAGTCCAGGAAATTATAATTTCAGTGTAATCGTTCGATTTCCGCACAGGATCCGCCACCCCAAATGTAGCGTTGTAGCCCGTGTTTATATTTACAAATAAAATATGAATGCCAAATTTTGTAATTTAATGCATTTTTATATATAAAAAGTGAAAAACAAAATTTTGGAGATTAATCGTGGGTCAGTCCCTCTAAGAAATGGCAAAGTTGAAAAGAGGGAATTGGTAATGGGGTTCATTCATATTTAAGTGCGTGAGGGAGTACACATTATAAATGGGCATGTACATGCAAATCTGTAAAAATCCATGAAGGGCACTTGTTCTTTTCAGATGAAATAGTTAGGGGGGGGGGGGGGCTGTTGTTTCAAGACCAATAATCTTAAATCGTTTTTTGAAAATTCTGTGGTTTTACTTCCTTGGCTTGATTTCCGTGATGTCCTCTTCTGTTAAGAGGGTACAGGGAGCTCCTTAGACAGGGATTAAGTGTTGTCACATAACCAAACCTTCAGCAGATGTGGACTGAAAAGGAAGAAATTATTTGAGCTATTTTTTACGTTGTGACACCACTGTATGGTGAAGGTCGGAGCTTTTCATTGTCACATGTCAGTGTCTCAAGGTTTTTGTTAGGGGAAATGATTGGTCAAAAGTTAAATCAACTCTATTAAGAATATGTAAATTACCAATTCTTGTGTTAAAGGAATGTGATTTAATGTATACTGTTAAAAAAATATACCCACTATGTGCTAGCTAGTATATATAGGGATTTGACTATGCTATTGTATAAAGATTGATACAAATGGATTGGTTACAAGTTCTTTCAACTTAGAAAACTTCAGAATCTACCAGTGCTGTAGGATAAGGCTGATATGATAGATAAGGTATGAATTGTAATGCAAAGGGTCTAGGGTGTATGTTGTTACTTATTGATACAAAACTTTATTTTGAATCCAGATTTTAAAATACTCACTAAATACAGCCTGAGGATTTTGATATCAAAATACTCATTCACAGAGTAACAGTCTTTGGAATACTGATTTGAAATGCCCATTAAAAGTTTGTCGGAATATTCACTAGTAAATGTGCAGTACCCACTAAAACCGTGTTTGGATTCTTTATTTAGTACCAATGTTTTGAATCTTTATTTATAAGCCATTCTGTTTCAGATGATGTAAGAATGAGTGTGTGGAAACGTTTACAGAGGGTCGGGAAGGATGCCTCCAAATTCCAGTTTACTGCCTCGTACCAAGAACTCGAGGTGGAATGTACCAAAAAGTGGTGAGTCACAACACTACATACTGATCAAAATGAGACACTAGTGTAAACTTCTAATAAATGATTATGAAACTTTTAAGAGGTCATTTCCTATGGTACAATGTAAATAAATGATAAAAATAAAAAATCGCAGGGTCTGCCCAATACATTTTAAAAAGATTTTTATTTAGCATAGGGAAGACATTTTAAAATGTTTTAAGCATTTCTTGTTATGTTTTGAATGGAGTAGGAAATGATACAGATATTAAATTGAACAGATTTTCCATGTTTGAAGACACTTGTGACATTTTTAGATGGGTTTATTAGCTGTGTAATGTTTGACTGTACTCTTTCATTTCCTTTTCTACACACTGTTAACATTTGGCTGACTTTGATACTACAGCACTTTATTGATATTTGCTGCTCAATTTACTGGCATACAGTTCTTGGGTGACATTTGATACCCTTGTCTGCCTCTGACAGAATATTGAGTATTTGCTTGAAATACTTGTTCTTTTAACATCCATGGAAAAAAAGTATAATGTCTTTTTTAAAATTAAAGAGTGGAATAAACTCATAACATTTGTCTTTGTCTGTCTGTGAGTTGGCGGGCATTTTTTTCTTCTTCACAGCCTTGTATCTCTTCAAAATATTCTGAATTTTAAGGAAGTCCTAGCTATTGCAATATGGTACTACTGTTTTATCTAATATTATTGTTTGTGTATTGCAATATGGTACTACTGTTTATCTTAATAATTATTGTTTGTGTAATGTTGATGTGAAGAATTTTATGGTGGAAAAAAAAAATACTTGTATGGATTGCAAGTTTGTAACGTAAGTGATATAGAAACCTATTATTAGCACAAAAGATTTGAAATTTGTCCCAGTTTGAATGTGTCCATGAGGGGTATTGAACCCATTAAAACAGCAGTGTTGTTTTTTTTCTACAGGCAACCTGATAAAGTGTGTATTGTATGGACCAGAAGAAACAGACGCAGATCAACAAGGGTAAGCTACCATGGGCATTCAAAATAGATTCTTTTTTTCACAATTTCTGTTATTGCTGTGATTTCAAGAATTAAAAAAATGATATGATAGTAGTGATGTTTAACCGGTGAAATCAATGAAATGAGTACCGGTGACACGGGTGTATGTTTCATTATCATAACTTTTAAATTACTATATTCAACTAAAATCCACAAATACATGGTACTAATCTTGTATAATGTCCAAGTACACTCAACTAAAATCCACATGTGCATCGTGCAAAATGACTAGTAAATACATTGTGCACTCAAAAAAATTCCACATGTGTACAATGTGCAAAATGACTAAGTACACTCAACTATAATCCACATGTATGTTGTATAAAATTACTACACATAATATAATACACTCAAGTATACCCATATATACATTGTACAGAGTAACTTAGAACACTCATTTTACTTCCACACTCTGCAGTTAGAGTTTTAGCTATATTAAGGACAATGTTCAGCAAAATTTGCGCAATTATTATATACTTCTTTTCAAATGTTTTATTCACTTGATTTACACTGTGAATGTATGCACAGACATTTTTTTTTAATGGTTTAACTAATTAAATTATAATGAATATAAGTTATAAAAATATTATGAGGAATAAAGTTTTGCAAGTTCATAATCTGGCAAAATTGCACAAAAATACGTCTCGTGAATAAAACTAGTATCCATAGTAATGTGCTGAAATAACTAATTCTGTAGCTACACACATGGGAGCCGACCATACGAAATCCGTACCGAGGGCAGGTCACATGGACTGTTCCCGAGAATGTGGAGATCCAGGTGACCTTGTTCCGAGATAATCAGCATGTGGAGTATGAAGACAAAGAGTGGATCTTCCAGATTGAAGATGTAGGTCACCAGAGCTGTATTGGGTAGCAGTCACTGGAGCGAGGCCCCATCCGTGATATACATACTATGTTGGAACTGATTTTGTAGTATATTTTTATGAGTGTAAAATTGATTATAAAACTGTTAGAAAAATTGTTAAAAAAACATCATAAATACTTGTTATCTTTAGAATTTTATAACAACAAACCCCCCCCTCCCCTAAAAAAAGAGGCATATTATTTTGCACCTGTCTCAGTCTGTCAATCATTCTTTTCTGCTCATTATCTAAAGAACCCTTTGCTTGACAGTCACCATATTTAGTACAGTGGCTGCTTCTTATTTTACTTCAGTAATGAATAATTCATATTCAAAAACAAGTTGTGCAACTTTTGCAATAAAGTTATTTTAAATTTAAGCAATCTCGTAGTGGAAGGAGAAAGATCCTGGCCACTGCACCAATTAACATAAAGGAGTTCTCCTCCTCGGTGCCCACCCAGCACACCATGAAGTTGACACTGAAGCCAGCAACAAAGAAGATTGTCAGTGCCTCCATACAGTTTACGTTGTCCTGTCTGTTCATCAGGGAGGGAAAGGCCACGTAAGGAAAAGGCGGAAATATTCTGTTTACTATTGTAGTTTACCATTAGTCTACAAATGCTGCTATAAGCAAGAATCTTGTGCAAAATTAGGAATGCAAAAGAATCATCAATTGAAGTTTCAAGAGGATATAATTAGAAACAATCCATGAAGAGAAATTCTTCAAATGTGAAGATTTGATCATTATGTATGTTTTTTTTTATATACATGTATTGCTTTTTTATGATAATTACTTCTTACTACAATGATTTACTGTTTGACAGGGATGAAGACATGCAGTCTGTGGCCAGTCTCATGAGTATTGGCAAGACAGACATTGGGATCATGGAGGATGTGGAGGAGGAGTCGAGCAAGGAATTCTCCACACGACTCTCTGAGATCACCTCCGAACTCTCCAAACTCGATTGCTCTAATGATGGTAATCCGTTTGGGAATCCTTTTGATGATGACCTTGACCTGGAATGTGATGATGGCTTCTGTGGTATCGTGTGCTTGGCTTTATTTATTTTTCTTTGCTGTTTTTCTCATGTAATATTTATTTCCAGTTATGATTTATTTTATCAGTATTAGCATTGTCTTGAAGCCTCTGTCAAGATTTTTTTCTTCTAATTCTTGGAAATGCATGAATTATATGAAATACTTTCTTTTAAATTTTCGTTTGCAATGCATTACCTGGATCTAGTAGTAATTGACATCATGCGAATGATGATATTTGCTTTTCTAATGACTGTTAAAATTGAGAAATTGCAAATTTTATTTTCGATTCTGGATTGAGCTCTATGACATTTCAGAATGTTTCAGTTTCTCAAATTAACCCCAAAGTTTTGTTTGAACATAATAGTTTGCCTCAGTATGCATGAGCTGAGCTACTGCTGTTATTTTCTTGGTAGGAAAAAAAACCTGATCTCAAATTTTAATTTTTTTTCTGCTGATAATCTAACCTTTTTAACTTTCTCTGCCTTTTCAGAGCCTGTGATAAAACAGAAACCAGCTTCTCTAAACCCCTTTGATGAAAGCGAGGAAGAAGATGATAATGCCACTAACCCTTTCTTTGAGAGCCCTGCTTCTAGTGACTCTAAGAATGCACTAAACACTAGTCAGTCGTATAATCCCTTTGAATCTACGGACACTGTAGAACCTGAGAAAAAAAGCAATACTCTTCCCGTCAAAAAGCGACGGGCCCCTCCCCCTCCGTCTGTGAGAGCTATAAGTGATATTTCTAACACAGAGAGACCTTTATATACAGGCACACCCCCATCTTCTCCGGAGCAGGAAAGGAAGATCACAGAGAGGGCGATAACTCCGCCCCCCGAGACCCTGGACACCTCTGCCAGCTCCTCCCTCACGGCCAGCCCCTCCCTCATGGCCAGCCCCTCTAAACAGTGAGATATCTACTTTTGAATTTTATACTACTAGCTGCTGTGTATGATCTTGAATCAATGCATGTGTATGTTTAATGTCATTGGCCAAATCTAACACATTTCATGATATAGTACTGTAAAAGTGGTCATTTACACTGGGGGTTAAGTACGCGTTTTTTCAACATTATGCATAAATTACAAATCACGAAGGTCTACAGGTGTGTTAGTACTCTAAAAATTATATGAATGTTACATGTAGTTGAGGGTAACATTGATAATCTTCACCCTGAGAAAAACATAGTTAACTGAGGCATAGCTGAAGTTGAGATTGGTTTTTTAAAGGATGAACATTTTCAATGTTACCCTCAACTGCATGTGACATTCATTTTATTTACTGAATGTTATGTAAACAAACCGTGTAGTTGTAGACGCTTGTTCACTTTTTGATCAATCATTTTCATGTGATTTTTGTGTATCAATACAGGTATTCCTTTGATAGACATCATCTAACAATCTATGGCAAACTGTAAAGGATATAAATTTGACACATTTGATAATTTTTCGTAATATTACCCGTTGTCAAAGAATGTTTCCCGTTGCTAGATACTAATGCCCCAGAGGGTGTGTTTCCTACTGTCAGAGGGAAACCTCATATTTTTTCAACTGTTCCTTCAAATGGCCAATCAAATTCGAGTATTTTACATGATAGTATGATAAAGCTCATTATCTAATGTTTCTTTCAAATGTCAGACACACATTGATGAAATGTCAG
>CAJDSM010029173.1:17690-29950 GCA_903981925.1 Ostrea lurida
CTGACCTATTCTGTTTGGTCATATAGATCAAACACTGGTTATAAATCTGACCTATCTGTTGGTTATATGATCATACACTGGTTATAATCTTACCTATCTGTTGGTCATATAGATCAAAAACTGGTTATAATCTGACCTATCTGTTGGTTATATAGATCATACACTGGTTATAATCTGACTATCTGTTGAACCTCCAGGAGCTGTCCAGTGAAGTATGCTCTCAGCTGGTGCAGATAGGTCATCAACAGACAATTTGTCAGGGACCGCCAAAAGAACCATGTCCGATGGCTCTATCAACCTGGGAATCCCACATGCTGCCGCTGCATCAAATGCCTGCAAAGTAGGGGACGTTGTAGAACATATGTAATGGTTCTGAGTACATTCTATAAACTGCTAAACAGACAATATGGCAACATACAACAATATACTTACAATTCTGTTGTTCCCTTTTTATATCATGTTGTGCTAGTGACTTGAAGTCTCTGATAAAAAAAACCAAACAATTCAATGAAAAAAAGCTTGTGTAAATCATAGGCAAGATGGATCTAAAATGCTTCTTGTGTGCATGTATCAAGCAGTGCTTACTTATATAAAATAGAATTCTCAACTTTCAAAATTCAACTGACCTAAAAATCTACTCATTTGACAATCACATATCAAATTTCAGATTCCTATTATTTAAGTTAGGGTGGTTAGCAGGGTTATAAGTTAGGGTGGTTAGCAGGGTTATAATTTTGGTGTATTGAGCTACCTTAAGTTGGGGGTTAGCAGGTTAATTGGGTGTTACAGGGTTATTACAGTTAGGGTGGTTAGCAGGGTTATAATTTTGGCTTATTTTAGCAGGGTGGTTAGCAGGGTTATAATTTTGGCTTTTTAGCAGTTTTTGAATATCATGCAACTAAATCTTTTAAAATAGCTAAATTTGCACTCAAATGTGTCTGCAATCACAATACCTATTTACACAAGAAAGATAACTCTGTATAGTTATTGTTCTCTCGCATGTACATAAATACAAAAATTATCTTTATTATCAACAACGAACATTAGCTATATAATAGCTATTTACTAACTTGCACAGATTTTGGGGAGGAGGGCATTTGTGGGAAGAAACCGGAGTACCCTGAGCTTAACCTATGGTGTCCAACCACCACACCCTCTCACTTACAACCACTGCCGATCACGGGGATCGAACTCGGGTCACAGCGGTGAGAAGCAAGTGCTATAACCACTAAGCTACCCCCACTCCCACTCTGTACATGTACCACTCTTCAGCTTGGAAGGTGAATAAACTACAGTTGTTTCTGATGGCAGTAAAGTGTTAAAGATATATTATTAAAGGGACATGGATGCGTTTTGAACTAAAAGTGTTCAAATTTTAGATTGCCAATTTTTATGTTTAAAATGCTTAATCAAGTTATTTCTAGTGGTCAGCAAAATTCTGAAAGTCAGTTGTTGAGTTACAAGTAAGATACAGCGCTCACAAATCTTCGCTATATGTAAACAAGGCTCGAGCTTGTTTATGTTTACAAAAAATATTGCTTCGTAGAAAATATCATGTTTAAAACAATATGCAATGTGAGAAACACTAGACACTGTTTAATTGTGTTTAGAAATGAACTTCAAAGTTGAAAAAATCTGCTTTAAATGGAACATTTAGTAGCATATTTCAATATATGTAAGCAAAATTATGGCTCTGGCCTTGTTTACATAACAAAGAATTGTAAGTGCTGTATCTCACTTGGAAGTCAACAGATGATGTAAAATTTTTGCTGACCATTTAGAAATACCTTAGTCAAGCATTGTAAACATTAAAATTGGCAATCTAAAATCTGAACATTTTTAGTTCAAACATGCCCATGCCCCTTTAACACTACACTGCTTTAATATCAATTTTTATGTTTTGGAACTCCATGTCTGCCAATCTCTGGAGCTAGAAAATTTGCCAAATTTTTATGCCCACCAAAAGAAAAGTATACAGTAAATTATGTCATCTAATCTACCACAAATGTACATTTATAGTCAGTACTCATACGTGTACATGTATCTGCTACATAAAAAAAATATTACGATACATTTCTCACTAAATATGTACAAAGATGAATGGCTTAATTCATACACTTTTCCACATCCACACAGAACATCTTTCTAATATGATACCTCATTGTATGTTCAATAATCAAAACTTACATTAACTCTGGCTTGAAGTGATGTATTATGGCACAAAAAGCCATTCCGTTTCTCCAGGATGTTGTCAAGTTTGTAACCTTGACGCCTTTGTAACCTGTGGTGACCTCTTTGCACCATTCTAGTAGACTTTTGGTTGAATCTGTTCCATGTGTTGGGGACTCCATCTGAAAGATTTTATGGTTACTATCAATTACATATTCATTCAATTTCAAAAATAAAAACAACTTCTCTTCACTTCACACTTTTTTACAGTTCATTTATTAACAGATTTATGAGGGTTTTAAAGAGCTGAATTCAACACTTCCTTCATTGATTTAATTTTATGTACGAAAATACAAATACGTCTGTCACCTGGTTGATGTCCAGAGGTTCCAGTACTTTTCTGTCACTTTTCATATCACTTGTGTTCTGCTGTGGAGACAACCTAAGAAAAAATGTAGCATTTAATCAATGGGTGTGTCCTGAATTGTCATCCAATGTGCACATTGATGAAATGTCAGACACACATGATGAATATGTCAGACACTTACATTGATGAAATGCTGCATATATTTTTTCTTAGGTTGTCTCCACAGCAGAACACAAGTGATATGAAAAGTGACAGAAAAGTACTGGAACCTCTGGACATCAACCAGGTGACAGACGTATTTGTATTTTCGTATCAAAAATTAAATCAATGAAGGAAGTTGTGAATTCAGCTCTCTAAAACCCTCATAAATCTGTTAATAAATGAACTGTAATAGAAAGTGTGAAGTGAAGAGAAGTTGTTTTATTTTTGAAATTGAATGAATATGTAATTGATAGTAACCATAAAATCTTTCAGATGGAGTCCCCAACACATGGAACAGATTCAACCAAAAGTCTACTAGAATGGTGCAAAGAGGTCACCACAGGTTACAAAGGCGTCAAGGTTACAAACTTGACAACATCCTGGAGAAACGGAATGGCTTTTTGTGCCATAATACATCACTTCAAGCCAGAGTTAATGTAAGTTTTGATTATTGAACATACAATGAGGTATCATATTAGAAAGATGTTCTGTGTGGATGTGGAAAAGTGTATGAATTAAGCCATTCATCTTGTACATATTTAGTGAGAAATGTATCGTAATATTTTTTTGTATGTAGCAGATACATGTACACGTATGAGTACTGACTATAAATGTACATTTGTGGTAGATTAGATGACATAATTTACTGTATACTTTTCTTTTGGTGGGCATAAAATTTGGCAAATTTTCTAGCTCCAGAGATTGGCAGACATGGAGTTCCAAAACATAAAAATTGATATTAAAGCAGTGTAGTGTTAAAGGGGCATGGGCATGTTTTGAACTAAAAATGTTTCAAGATTTTAGATTGCCATTTTAAATGTTTACAATGCTTGACTAAGTTATTTCTAATGGTCAGCAAAAATTTTAACATCACTGTTGACTTCCAAGTGAGATACAGCACTTACAATTCTTTGTTATGTAAACAAGCCAGAGCCATAATTTTGCTTACATATATTGAAATATGCTACTAAATGTTCCATTTAAAGCAGATTTTTTCAACTTTGAATTTCATTTAAACACAATTAAACAGTGTCTAGTGTTTCTCACATTGCATATGTTTTTTAACATGATATTTTCTACGAAGCAATTTTTTTGTAAACATAAACAAGGCTCGAGCCTTGTTTACATATAGCGAAGATTTGTGAGCGCTGTATCTTACTTGTAACTCAACAACTGACTTTCAGAATTTTGCTGACCACTAGAAATAACTTGATTAAGCATTTTAAACATAAAAATTGGCAATCTAAAATTTGAACACTTTAGTTCAAAAACGCATCCATGTCCCTTTAATAATATATCTTTAAACACTTTACTGCCATCAGAAACAACTGTAGTTTATTCACCTTCCAAGCTGAAGAGTGGTACATGTACAGAGTGGGAGTGGGGGTAGCTTAGTGGTTATAGCACTTGCTTCTCACCGCTGTGACCCGAGTTCGATCCCCGTGATCGGCAGTGGTTGTAAGTGAGAGGGTGTGGTGGTTGGACACATAGGTTAGCTCAGGGTACTCCGGTTTCTTCCCACAAAATGCCCCCCTCCCCCAAAATCTGTGCAAGTTAGTAAAATAGCTATTATATAGCTAATGTTCGTTGTTGATAATAAAGATAATTTTTGTATTTATGTACATGCGAGAGAACAATAACTATACAGAGTTATCTTTCTTGTGTAAATAGGTATTGTGATTGCAGACACATTTGAGTGCAAATTTAGCTATTTTAAAAGATTTAGTTGCATGATATCAAACTGCTAAAATAAGCCAAAATTATAACCCTGCCTACAACATAAGCCAAATTACTAACCGCTGCTAACCATTTGCTACAAATAACGCCCAAAAATTATAAACCTGCTAACCATACCTTCCATTACCTAACTTATGCCTCGTTCAATGATGAATTTAATTCGCAATTAAACCGAAGTTAATTCGGCATTAAATCTGGCAAATCCGACCGCTATGCACCAAATAATATCTCAACCGGCCCAGAACCTTCTATCTTGTTATTATAGACGATATTTAGTTAATATTAACTGACATGAAAATTAAATTATATTACTAGTCTTCGTGTAATTATTAATTATTACTTAAAGCACAAATCAAATTTACTTCGCATTAGTTTTCCAAGCTGTGACATGCAAAAGGTCGAAGTAACTTAAAATAGCAGCATTTAAAAATTTGTAAGACGGTTTATATAGCGTAATGGCACCTAATTGTGAGGTTCAAATGCACATGGTTACGCGATAGGTAGTTTTATGCTATTTTGCGGGGACAAAGATAATTCAAAAAAATGCGACTCATCTCAATAGATCTATTAACCATATCCAAACAAATGCAAACAAATAATTCATTAAGATGTTAAATTAAATGTCCATCAATTAAATTTGCTACTGCACTTCAGAAGATTTGGATTGCGGATTTTGGCTCAGTAATTGAATATAAGATAAAAATGTAAATCGGTAAAATAGGTCATATTCTAGTTCTTTTAAAATCTCATTTCTTTTCTTATCTTTGATAAAACAATTACTGCAGAACATCTACAGAAATTTAATTGCACTATGACGTCATATGTAATTTGGAATAACGTATACTGTTAATTAAAAATTAACTGTAATTAATAAGGATTCCTGAACCATATAGAAAGATTTTCTATCAGCAATGTCTCAGTTAAAAGTAGAATTGTAGTGTAAGATTGGCACAAGGTCACGGTCAAGAAAAAATTCTTTAACAGACAAGACTTGAAATTTTGTTTCCTGATTTGAGGTGATAATTCTGTTGTCTTTTCAAATACAAATATACTTTTTTTTATCAAAATAATTAGCCTGATGGAAGGTATTTATTGGGTTTTTCTTTTGTTAGGTTATAAAAAATTAACATGTTTGTGGGTTAAATTCCGAAGAATAAATAGACATCTTTTCTTGTTACCTAAGAACCTCCACTACACTCTCCTTACCTCCCCTTAATTTTTTTTTTTTGGCAGTGTAACATAGCTCAATAAGTAGTTGCCAGATGACTGAACATTTATAATGTACCCGACCATATAGATTTGACTTCGATAATTAAACCAACTTTACATCCTGCGACGTGTGGAAGCGGAAATATTAATCGAGATTAGTATGCGTTCTACTGATCGGGGTGCATATCGGCTGTGAGTTAATTTTACTTTACTCTATCTCCGAGACTTATACATCTTTTTTGGGGTAACTATGTCGAATGGTTAGTAATTGATTATTATAATGCGCATAATACTAACATGTGTTTTCTTGGGACTATATTCTACTTCTCCTGTGTGAATCTAAAAAGGCATTCTATAGTCCTAGTAATATCGTTTTCATAACCCTGGCTATCTACATCCTCTGGTTTGATCTGGGCTAAATAGTCGAAAATCTGTAGCAATATAGTGCTACTCTTGGCGTACACCATTTACCGCTCTACACTTTTTAATATACGTGTTACGCTCATTTAAATTTGAGGCTTATGTAGGGGCCTATTCTCCATGGCTATCCTGCTTTGTACAGGCCTGACTCTTGACTCTACTTTCTTTACTAAGTCTTTTTTTTTTATGTACTTTCGTAGAACTCTAAACAATTTCAGTCCGTCTTTTCCCATCTCCAATAATCTCTGCGCCTAAAATTAAATAGATGGATTTCAACAAAATTATTCCTGAGTATTTGGCATCGATTATGACCACTTTTATCCAGTCATGTAAACCTTCCGACCCCAATCCCTTTACTTCTTAGTTATAAGTATTACAGTCTCGTTGTGACTCAATTGCAATTTCACTCAGTATACCACTCTTCGGTAACAACCTCTTGAGACTAAATAAACCAAAATGATTTATACCCATCTACTCAAACCTAACCTTAGAATTGAAGCTAAACAATTAACTAAAAACCTGCTACCACCCTCGGCTATAATATAAGTCAAACCCAAATTCATAGTCCATCACCTCGCTCAACACCACAACTCAAGTCTTAACAGACAACAAATTCAATTTCATAGAAACCAATTGACTACAACACAATTTCTGAGAGGCATGTGTGAGTATGTGTCAATTCTAACTCAGTGGAGATCATACGTATTGTTATTATTCGGCTTATATTACGACTTTTAGCTATTTTATGGCGGGATAATAAGATTGTCGAAAGAGATATGTATGTCTATCTATTCTCAATGGTGTAAGCACTGCTTGATAATCATCTGCAACGACAGAAAGGCATTTTTATAGATCATCTTGTCTATTGATTGTACTTATCAGGCCTTTACTTTTTCATAGTGCGGAAAAGCAGTATTGTGTGCTTGGTCCGTTTATTTATTTGTCCAACATATACCCAGATACGTCTCACTACGCATTCTAAGTACTACACAACACGTTCTTTGATATATTGGTAAAGCGGGAACAACAGAATTGTCAAGTCAGTCAAGAAAATTTTGTATGTTTGACCATATTCATGCTGTTATAAGAGTCATATTAAATAGAAACTGATACTCAGAACCATTCAGTACTGTTCTACAAGGTCCCCCCTACTCTTGCAAGGCATTTGCCATGCAGTTGCGACGCGGTCGGCGCATTGTGGGGAGTTCCCACAGGTCTGATGTGGATTCAGAGCCCTTATTACGGAGACCAATGGGTTGTCCGATATTCTATGAAAAAGAAATTTTGCGCATGTATTCTTACCTGACAAGACTACTAGAGTCTTGTTCGACTGGCACCTTAATTTCTGAAATCGCAGGCTGAGATCGCCATATGTATCCACTGGACATGGAATCTCCTGGCAGGTAGTGTCCCAAACAGAATAGGTCGGTAGATTCACTAAGCTCAGATGAGATAGCATCGTTGAATAAGAAGGATGCCATTATCCATGATAGGCCAGTTTATAACCTGGGAGTCGTACTGATCTATACTAACAGATATTAAAGGCCTTTCAGATATTATAACAGTGTTCTCGTATCTGTAATCTAAGATCAATATGGCATCTGAAACACGACTTTGCTAGGCTTCAGTTATAACCAGTGTTATGGATTTGTATATAAAGCCACAAACACACGAATAGCTCAGACTTCATAACCAGATCGTATGATCTGTACATCTGTAGAAAGGCAGATAGGTCAGATTTTATTCGTGTAAACCAGTGTATTTTGATCTAATACAACCTCAACTAGAATAAGGGTCAGATTTATAATTCCGTAGATGGTATCGATTAACACTTATATAGACAACTACATCACCCACGTTCACCTAGGTCGAGATTATATTACCAAAACACCCGCACTGTATTCATACGCGCCCGTCCCTTAACTTACAGGATTTTAGTTCTAGAAGTTACCATAACCAGTGTACTGATCTATTCCTCATGACGATAGTCCATAACCATAGATAGCCGTCACGGAACTTTATTCCACCAAGTGTCTATTGAATCATAATATGATATCCATAACTCGCACAGCATCACGGCCTGCAAGTATATAACCAGGTGTAAATGCATGTACGATATATGACGACAGATAAGGATGCAGATTAATAACTCTAGCTGATTATTTGAAGGAATCCGGTATGAAAACTACGAAGATTGGGTACAGATTTTTAACCAAGACGTCTGTTAATGTTATTGATATACCAAATTCCAGATAGGCATCGATTATAGAGACCGAAGTTTGTTTTGATTTATTTAATATCACAGATTACAGCTCACGGCTCCAGTTATTTGAAGCTCCGGAGTGTTGATATCCTATACTAGAGGACTCCCAACAGGAAGCATCGAATAGGGTACAGCGATTAATAATTCAGTGTATGTATTCTATTACACTAAAAGACTAGGTCGAAACTCTTCATGGGCAACCACACAGATTGTTGGTTGATCTATTTGGACCAACTAGATTTGGTACATGTATTTAATAACCAGTTTGTAACTGATTCTATTATAACATCTCAGTTTATAGGTCGATTATACCAGTGTTTTGCCATATCTAAATTATGATTGAGCATATCAGAATTGGTACGATCTATTATAGTGACGGTGTATGACTTTCTAATCGCATAACAACTTAAGAGTTGGTTCAGATTTATGTCGACGCCCGACTGTCTTAGATCTATACTGCCAAGATCACATGATGCTCAGATTATAACCAGTTTGTAATGGTCTATAAACCATACAATACGGTCAGATTTAACCAGTGTATGATCTATAATGAACCAAACAGATATGGTCAATTATAACCAGTGTTTGATCTATATACTAACAGATAGAAGGCCCATTAAGGAATTTATATTATATAACCAATCAATGGTAGATTTAATGACGCATACAAATCTAGGTACAGCCATTACTTTACACAGTTTAACATAGATCTATAATAAAAAATACGGAAGTCTAAGTTATTCAACCGACAGTGTCAATTGGAAATCTACTAACCTACAAAGATAGGATACAAATTAAGTCAACAGCTTGATTGACTCATATAATGCAACAAAACAGATACGGTGAGCAATTTATAACCAGCTGTTACTGGGCATTTAATCATATAATAAACAGATGTAAGTTTGATTATAGATTATATGCGGAGTGGTTTTTCGAGTCCATATTATGAAGCCAACAGATGGTCAGCAACCTTAATTGGAAGCCAGGTGTTGTTAGATCTATATGTAGATACAAACAGTATAAGTCGTCACTAGTTATTAAAATAACCAGTGTGTATGAATTAATAATAACCCAAAACAGATAGTGTCAGATTAATAAACTCCACGCTTCGTATGTTGGATTTACTATAGAGCCAATTACTAACAGATAAAAGTGTTCAGATCTTAATACACTCAAGTGTTTAGATTATTAATGACCACAAAGCTTGGTTCTACGTCAAAATTATATGACCCAAGTAGTTCACTATTTGATTACTATTATAACCCTTAACAGATATAAGCGCACGTCACGATTGGTATATTAGAAGCCAAGATTGTAATTTTATTTGATTACTATATTAGATAAATTATCGCCAAAGCAGCGACACTGAAGGCTTCAGCATTTGTCCACTGTACCCAGCTGGTGGCTCGAGTGTAGGAATTCTTCATGTCAACTCAACAAAGTTCAAGGGGATCCTGATTTTGGATTAATCGGATGTAGATAAAAAATGTGGATACAAATTTTCCTCAAACGTAGATAATAGGGATACAGAGTTAAATAATACCTAGTCCTGCTCATTGATTCTCATAATCATAACCGAGATTTGGTCATAGATTAACTTCATAATTCAGAATTAATGATTCTCTATAATTTAGAACCAAACCACACGATTATGGATATCGTAATTAATATAACCAGCAGTGTATGATAATTATCTTAAACGATAGACAGATAGAGTCAGCAACTATTTTATAGGGCACCAGGTGTATGATCTATTAATGACCAACAGATATGGTCTTAATTAGTAGACCAGTGTATGATCTATAACTAACAGATAGAGTCCAATTATAAAACGCAGTTGTATTGATCTAATATGACCAATCAGATAGGTCGTTTCATACACAGTGTATTCTCGATTATAACTAACAGATAGGCTATGTTCATTCATAACTCAGTTGTTATGAATCTTTAATTCATTAACGCAGATGGTCAGATTATAAACCAGTCGTATGATTTAGACCTAACCAGATTATGGTCGATTATAACCAGTGTTTGACTCATATAAATGACCAAAACCTCGGGGCGCCTATGAAGACATTCAGGATAAGGTTCAGATCTATACCAGTAGTATGCTTATAAACCAAGCAGCTAGAGATACCAGTATTATCAACAGTGTTTGATTCTATATGTACTCAACAAGATAGGTCAGATTATAAAACTCAGTGTACTGATCTATAAACCAACAGATAGGTCAGATTATAACCAGTGTTTGATCTATTATGACCACACAGATAGGATCAGATTATAACCAGTGTATGATCTATATACCTAAAACGGGAAGATAGGTCAGATTATAACCAGTTATGATTGATCTATATGACCAACAGATAGGTAGTAGATTATAACCAGTGTATAGATTAACTAATTACAGATAAGGTGTCAGATTATTAACCAGTGGTAATGATCTAACTCACACTCACACGCACTCACACGCGCTCAGCACTCTCACTAACTTCAGTGTTTGATCTATAACTAACAGATTTGGTCAGTTATCTCATACACCAGTATTTTGATCTATATACACAACAGATTGGCTCAGATTAATGAACAATGTAATGAAATCTTTAAACCAACAGATCAGGTTGCAGCATTACGCCTCACAATCAATGTCTTGTTATCTATATGTAAACAACAAGATTGGTCAGAAATTTATAAACACAGTGTTGATCTATATTAACTACGATTGATATGGTATGATTATTAAACAGTGTATTTTCTAGGCCTTAGGTAAAATTACTCAACTTGTTTTTCTTTAACCCAATAGATACGTGGAGGATTGTAAAACATTTCTGCTTTTTAGCTAGTTCTGACTCGCCTTCTTGGATTCCCGTAATCGTGTCCTTCGTCGCTGGCTGGTCCTGTAGCGTACAAACTTGCAATGACCCTGTCTTGTCTGTTACTTTTCACATTTTTCCGACTTCTTCCTCAAGACCGCTGGACAACCATTCAACCCAAACTTGTACAAATTATCCTTGGGTAAAGGGGAAATCCAGTTTTGTTCAATGCAAGGACAGGCCTCCATCAAGGGGAGTAATCACGAAATGCAAAAATAGGGTGGGTGTCATTTAAAAATCTTCTTCTAAGACCTGGGCCAGAAAAGCTGAAATTTATATTGAAAAGCTCCCTGATATAGTGGGATGATTTCTAGTTTGTTCAAATCATGACCCCGGGGATACGATGGGCACAACATAGGGGATCAAAGTTTGTCATGTGATTATATAGGAAAAATCTTAAAATCTTCTTCTCCAAGAACCACTGGGGCGGAAAGCTTGACATTATATGGATAGGCTTCCTGATAATAGAGGAAATTCCAAGTTTGTTCAATCATGACCCCCCGGGGGTACGATGGGGCCCTTAATAGGGGATGCAATTTTTATCATATGCGATTATGATAGGAACAGATTTTAAAAATGCTTTGTCCATCTTCTGCATCATGATCATGCTGGGCAGAAAAAAGCTAGAAATTTATATGGAAGCTTTCTGATATAGAGGAAACGTATTCAGTTAATATGAATTTACAATCATGACCCTTCCCCCCAGCGGGTGTAAGATTGGAGTCCACGCCGAAGCCCTATGGGATCAATACTAGATTCCCTAATTGCAATTTATCTGCTACAAACTAATGAATATTAAAAATATGTGTAACCACCGCTATTAATCTAATTCCAAGTACAGTATAAAAAATTCAATTCCTCATATAATTGCTCTCCAACGATAATGAAGGCCACCAACTGGGCTCTCAAACGCGAAAGCATGAGCAGAACATACTATATTTATCTAATTACCTCTCTGGAAGCAAATCTTTAACTGATTATTAGAGACGAGATTTCTAAGTTTGTGTCCCCAATAACAATC